>JAAEAF010004498.1:0-98474 GCA_011037195.1 Triatoma infestans | reverse complement strand
TGCCTGGGGCTCAAAAAAAATGGCCCTAGAATCACCTATTTACATCTACTAACTTTTAAAGATAAGAAGTCGATAGAGATGGCGCTGATTTCATAGAGGAGTTGATACCACTGCCAGCAACAAGCAGCTGACAAAGAAGTATACGAAACTCAGCTTTGTTTATTCTGCCAATACCCTAAGATTATTAAAACACTCAACTACTTTATTTAAAAGAATACATTATCCAGCCAAATGTTTAGAAATACCTCCCCCCCCCCCGATTACTAGACAACCGTTTCACTATTTATAATCTCTTTTTACTGAAGACAGCAAGGCATGGACCATTATTAGCTGTAAAAACTTTCCCTCGTAGACTTCCAGCTCCAATTAATGATTTTTCACTTTATAATTGGAAATTTTATCCCTTATTTTCTTCATGCTGTTGTCTTTTCCAGACTATACAATATTTTCTCTTTTGTTTTCTTCGCTGCTTACTCTTTTGTTTTCATTTCAATGAAAACTTGCTATTGTTTTGTTATAAGTACAAGTAACCTCGGTGCCAATTAGATATTAATACTTTCATGGGGAATTTTATATTATGATTTTTTTTTTCAGTTAGACAACTCGGTCTTTGTTTGGATACTGTGGACGCAATATTGTGTTTTGTGAATAGAATATTTAAAAAATCGCAGGGTGCTCAAACATGATATTCCGTTTAGGTACCGCCATTACTTCTGACAATAAGATTTCAGTCACAATTTTTCCAGTTAGTGCGACTTGCCCCAACTTATTTTTTCCCCACTCTTTACGATTATCTTGGAAAATGATTCAAAAGATTTTCTTTAAAGTTTGCAAGCTAACTATAAACATAAGGGCCTCTCATTTTATTTGAAACATTGTCCTGGAAAATCGATGTTTGAAGTGTTCCGGAGGTGCTGCAATGTTAAGTCTTCCTCTAAAGTACCATTTCAAGTCAATATATAATATATAAGCAGATTAAATCAATTGTTATAATTGAAAGTTTGATGAACATTGATCTACGAACCTATGAATAACAATTAGGTTTCTGAGTTTGGGGGACTCCTTTTCTCACTCTTCCTTTTATTGTTATCCCAAGGGTCGATATGTACGCTATCCAAAGCCTTTTGAACTTAATGTAATCATAATTCTAGCAATGTATGTTTACATGTTTATTTCCTACTCTGTCTATCAAATCTCCCCTCCCCCCAGGATCCATTAGAAGATCCATCATTAATTGTTAATATCTCCTTAAACCATAATGTTCTATAAGGGAACAGCAGCTGCTTGAAAGACCTGAAAAACGTTCCATTTCAGAACTTATCCATTTACGGTCCACCACCGCCCGAACAATCGAGGTAATAACCTTAAGAGGGGGGGTGAAGTTGTTCGCGTCCGAGATTATTCTCACGTACCTCCTCGATATCCTACAACGAACATCAATCGCCAGCGCAGCTTAAGTTCTTTTAGAATAACCGAAGTCATGGATAGGAAACAAAAAATCTCAAGAGAAAACCGCCTACGCTCTTCGACAGACATCCTACTCCTGAATATAATCTCCTCACAGCCCTTGCAATCTGTCATCAGATGTATGACTGTGTTCTTCTTTCTCTCTCTCCTACATACAAACTCTTCAAGGAAACCTGACAGAAGTACCCTGATGGCCTGAAGTACCATGGAGTCCTCCAACGGATCTAACCATGGTATCTTCTAACGGATGTAAGAAGTTTGTGAAAACAAAGCAACAACTCACTATCAATCAATTCGTCAAACAATTCACTGTCAAACAAACCCTATGGACAACCCGGAATGAGCGTTGAATGCTGTGAGATATTCATATTTGGAGGCTAGACATTCATATGTCCGAAAACTTGTTACCAACTAGAGAAAAGTGGGGTGAAATTTAGCAAAACTACCTTCTCATTTCTTGAGATTTCCATATGACCTGGAACTGAAACTAAAAGGACATTTTTCGTGAATCATTTCAACAGCCACCTCAATTTTTACTCCCAATCTATGAGTTTCCTTTCTAAAATCAAAATCAATAAACATTGATTAATCCCCGCGCGGAAAGGGAATAAGATATTTAGTTGGTTTGTCTAGTAGGGAGGGAGGCATCTTTTTAATAAATTACTTGTGAAAATGTCAACCATGTCAAAGGAGAGAGAGAGAGAAAAAAAAAGATTGGATAATCCCTTATAGGATACAAAAAAGTTTGTAAGAAGTCTATTAAAGTTGAAACCCCTCCTCACAAAATACAGAGGGCTGGAGAAAGTGAAAGCTGGAGTTGAAAGAGTTCCTTCCAGTCGTTTTTTCTTTAGCAACCAGCAGGGAGGGAAGGATTTTTAAATGTAGAGTGTGTAGGGGTCGACCCCCTTCGGCTGGTTGAATTGAGAGTATACGAATAACCAGGATTAGAGAGTAGTTGAAGAGATGGAAGGCACGAGAATTTTAGCTGAGAATGTAAAGTGGAAAATATAATTTGTTATAATTAAAGATGAGTATAGGGATGAAGTAGGCAGAGAAATTAAGGGGATCAGAGATAAAGAAGAGAGAATTAGGCTACAGCGACACACACACCACGAAGAAAATAGATAAGGAAAAGCAAATAATGTGGCCCGCCATATTTGTTTAAATGCATCACTGTCTGGACTGTCCGGCCTCCTAGCTAAGAGACTTAATTTCATCTAATTAATTGATGTCATGTCTTTGGTTCAAACAAGGACGGTGAACGGTGGTGGGGCCGAAGAATGAAGACGTCAACTTCCAAGTGAAATTTCCAGTGAAATGTGTCAAGTCCCGCGAGAGGGGCTTGACCCCCGCCTCACTTATTTACAGTCGCTTCCTACCAAACCCACCACCCGTAAACCTTCAGATTTCTGACCCCCGCCTCCATTAATTGTCCATTTCTTCGTCTTAATTATTAATTATATTAAAAGTTATTTAATGTCTCCAATTTAAATGAATAAACGCAATTAAAAAAAAGAGAAATAGTTTGCCAGCTCAATCTTTTCAGTTTAACTTAATAAAACTTCACAAATTCAAACATACAATATCTAACAACAATTACGAAATTAGTGACCTGTTAATAAGATAAGTGACAATTTAAATAATGCTTCTATTCTTGATAGTACATTAAATCATTGTTAGTTAATAATAGTAAAGTCTCTAACAACTTGATCAATTAGTGGGGAAAACCAAGCAGATAATCGAACGTGTAAAGTGTAATGCCCCTGCAGGACCGGGGACAGAATAGGCCTGCCCGTCCAGGATGTCATAAGAGGCGACTAAAGGACTACGCAGGGGCGGCTGGTACACACGGAACCCCAGCTCAATACCACTAAACATCAGTCACACATGTACAACACACGCACACACACACATACAGATCCCCTGAATTCCGATGTAGGATATTAGATGTATGTCCAGGAACGAAAGCCAAAAAATTATGAAACGGCTCTCTTCTTAGAGAAATTAGCACAAATGATGCGAAGGCTAATGATTTACTCTCATTAGAATCATATGAAGGTATGAAGGTGAACGTGAGCTGCATAAGACTAAAATACTCCAAAGGGGTAGTATCTAGTTTGGATTTGCTACATTGTTCGAAAGAGGAAATTTTGGAAGAATCCAAGTCCCAAGGAGTTGTAGAAGTAAAGAGGTTGTACAAAAAGCAATTCGGAGAGAACAAATCCACCCCCGCATTTCTACTGACTTTAAAAGGAGCAAAACCTCCTGAAAAAATAACTGCTGGGTTTCTGCTCTTAAAAGTTAGACATTTTATTCCGAATCCCCTAAGATGTTTAAATCTTGGTCTCTGGGCCATATAGCCAATAATTGTACGATTGGTGAACATGCAAATTGTGTTCTTCACCAATCCATCAGAACGATTGTCCTAGTTCTCCAACTTGCATCAAGTGCAATGGCCCTCATTCATCGGTTTCTACAGAATGTGAAAAATTGATAACGGAAAAGAGAGCTTAAGAAATTGAAGTTACTGAATGCATGAGCTATAAGGAAGCATTAAAAAAAGTTAATAATGAAATGAATAAACAGACTACATACTTAGAATCTGTATCTGAAACAAATTCAGAAAAAAAATAGAGGAATTGATGTCACGTTTAACCGTTCTTGTAGAATTTAGTTAAACTGTTGAAAAACTCGAGAAAAAATATGACAGAATAGAGACGAAAATGAATTTAAAAGATGAAGAGAAAGAAAAGCCAGTTATCTCCATTCCTATGGATGAAGAAGTCACTACAGGTACCATCGCTTCCAAAAAGCGGCTCCAGACACCTGTTTCACCTTCTTCTAGGCAAAGCACTTCTACCAGTTCGCCTCCTAGAAAAATCACGGGAGCAAACAAAAAGTACAAACAGAGACTATTAGAAGAGGGTTGAGGAGTAACACTTCAACCAATTCCTCTTTAATTAGTACAGATGACAAAGATTTGGAAGCACTGGAATTGGAAAAATTAAGAGAAATTGTCACTAAACTTCGAAAGAAAGACAAAGGAAAATAAATCTAATAGCTAATTAACACAGCTAATGGTTAAATAAATCAAACGTAGTTTTATAAATTAGAATAAAAAAGCTGAAAAACTAACCTAAAGAATCTGAGATCCTGACGTGCTTAACTCTCCAAGCGTGGCGAGCATAAGCAATTAAAGGATGACGAGGTGTTGTCCGGTTAGGTAAACAATCATTTCTCCTCCGGAAAGTGAACATTTGCAGATGGAAGAGCCGCACTTCTAATAATGCAGGACATTCTGCCAAGAAATGAAACAAATCCTCCCGTACTTGGCAGCTACAGAGAGGACCCATTTCTCGTTCGGAATCTTTCTCCAACCCAGGGGTATAATTTAGGTATAACAGTTCTGCTCTTAGTTTCAACAACCAGCATATCTCTGAGAGTCTGAGATTATTAAATAGGGACGATATTACAAATGACTTATGGTCAGTGATTAAAGTTTTATTAAAAAAAAAAACGATCAGAGTTCCCTGCACGACGAAATGACTCTTCGAGGCGAACGGATCTAATTTTATTAAGTAAGTTCGAAAGTTGATCACTCCATTTATCAAGATCATTAAGAGTACAAGACAGGTCGCTGGAAAAATCATGTGCCATCGAAAGCCAGTGTTTAAACCAAAACAGTTTCTTCTGAATAATTTTAGTTGCAACAATTTTCGGGAGGCGATGATTGTCAAGAGCTAGAGCTCTGAGGCAGTATTTGAAGTGTAGAGCAAGGGTGGAAGTCTCTAACGGTTCAAGAGCACACTCAATCGATAGTACATAATTAGGCGTTGGAGAGGGAAGAGAGAATCATTTTTTTAAGAAGAATCTTTGAAATTTTTCAAGGATGTCATAGCGTTGAAACCCCCAAGATTGAGCACAATGTGATAGAACTGCTCGTGACACGCTCTTGAAATCCTATATTTGGCGTCGAGAGGAACGTTGTTATTAAGAATAAAGTTAGACCAAACCCGGTTTAAACCGAGCTTAGCTATCGACCCTTTATTTTCGAGGTGGGGGACCAGGGTCATACGCGGAGTTAGAATGATACCCAAGTACTTATAGCGGTTCACTAACTCTATCCGAGAATTTTTGTAAAACCACTTTTCTGAAGACGCTAATCTGCCTCCTTTTCGAAATATCATTATTTTGGATTTTTCTAAATTGACAGAAAGGTTCCATTGGACACAATAAGTTTCCAGAATATTTATATTTCTCTGCAAGGAATGGGGTTATCCGAGAGGAGAACAATATCATCTGCGTAAAAAAGGGTTTTTATTTTGGTAACCCCGATAAGAATACCACTCTCCAACAGAGCCGGAAGATTGTCTACAAAAAGTGAAAATAGAATGGGGCTCATAAACAGCCCTGCCTCACACCGGCTCCTACCCGGATAGGTTCGGACATTCCTTCTATACAATGCACTGACGATATTCCTAGTGAATAATATGCTTTCAGAATATTCATAAACTTCCATGATATACCTAGATTGAAGAGCTTTAGGAACAGTGAGGAGTGGTCTACAGTGTCGAATGCCGATTTTATTCGATAAAAAAACAGTAAATTTTTTCTCGAGTCTCGTAATGAATTATATTTTGTAACACAAAAATATCAATAGCGGAATAGCCGCACCGAAAGTCGGTCCGAAATTCACTTAGCAGGTCGTTGTCTTTAACAAATTGTTTCAAGCGATGAAGTAACAGAGCAGTGAAGATCTTGGCCAGAGCATTAAGGCAGGAGATGCCCCTATTGTTATTGACTTCGTTAACATCGCCATTTTTAAACAAAGGAAAAATTAGAGAATGGCCGAAGGAATGAGGGAAAGCCTCGGATTCGTATATATAATTAAAGAAGGATAATAATCTGTCAATAAAGCAGGAAGGAGCAAATCATTAGAATTCATAAACTACAACATCTGGGCCAGGTGCCTTGTTATTTTTGTGATTGGAGAGAATAGGGAGAAGCTCAACAAGAGTAGAAGGAACATCCAATATTGCAGAGGTGCAGAAGGGAGCCGCGTATAAAGGGAAGGAGAACAAGGGGGGGGGGGTTTAATAAGGTTTTAAAGTTTCACAGATATACCATTGCCACAGACAAAATTCTTTCGACGGAAACGATTAACTAAATTCCAGAAATGCTTAGAATCAGAGGCAATAGCAAATCTATCACAGAGGGACTGATAATATTCTTTCTTGAGATTTGTGCAGAGCAGTTGGTGTGAATGATAAGTTGTACGGTTAGGTTTTTCTTACAAGGAGTGAAAGTATTTATTTGGATGAAAGTATTAATTAGCTAGTATGGATAAGGTAGGTTTAGAGTGCAATTGAGTTGGTTACGAATGAAGTGCAGGGATTAGGTTTTAAATTTTTAATAGTGCAATGTAGATTAGTTACGATTAAAAAAAAAAACGAAATTACAAGAATAAGAATAAGTGCAATAGCTGCAAAGGACCTCAGCTGTTGCGCATCTGTACAAAATAACAAAAAAAAAAAAAGGTGGAATGGCTGAGTGAAAAATTGAGGAAAGCTTATTCTAGTGGCGAGCCTATTCCCACCACATAATTCTTCAATGACTTCTTTAGGTCAACCAATCTACGGGCACAATTATAAAGCCTAATTGGAAACGCTGTATTTCTCACAATATATTGTTAATTTCTTTTTTCTAATTTTTTGTATTTTCTCCTAATGTCATAGCAATCGTGTCAAATTTTCGATTCACTATGTTCACCAGAACAGGTTTCGAGGTAACTTGAGCGAGAAAAAAAAATTTAGCGAATGAAATATTCCCGAAACGAAAAATCGGAAAGAAGCTCAAATTTGATATGCTCTTTATGCAACTGTTGCAAAGGATTCGGCCAAAATCTACTATCCATTACAGAATAGGTTTTGGAATTTATCGCCATTTCCTAGAAAACGGTTCCATAGATTTTCTTTATAATTGGTATGGGAAGTGCATATATATATAACTTTAACAATTTTATCTGAAAATTTTGTGGAAACAATTTAATTTAAGAGTTTCTGTAGATCAGTGACGTTCGATTTGAAGTGTTATTGAGGCTCTGACATGAAACTCTTAACCCTGAAAATTGAATTAGGGGATTGTAAGATGCTGGATCATTAGGCGTTCTATAAATCCTAGGGCTTTGGAGGACAATTAATTGTGTTTTAAGAAAATAATGTCTTTACCTTAAGGCGGGCTTGGTGTGTCTTGAACGGGAGTTGGAGTTTGCTATAAAAATTCCCAATTTGAAGAGTAAATATTTTATAAACCATAATGAATTGGTTAGTAATAAAAAGTATTCATTTATCCGAAATAGAAACTGGTTCATTCAGATGTTAGTTTATCATTTACAAATATTTGCCACCAATAATCTGTAACACTTGAAATGTTAATGTATAACCATTGGGTACAAATTTGACGTTATAATTTATTACATTCGTTTTGTTTCCGCCAGCTAAACCGCTTTCTATAGACAGTCATGGTGTAGTGCATAAATTAATGTCGATCAATTAACCTTCATCATGCATAACATCATGATTTATGAATGCATGTTAATGTTAATTTGAAAACAATATCGCTCTTTCTATCTCTCTGACTCATTCTGTCTCTCTTAATCTTTGTTATCAGATGATTGATTATTGATGGAATAAACGATTACCAGGGAATTTAGAAACCATACTGTGGTGATTATATCGCACTCACTATACAGATCATATAGACATTCATAAAAACACAGAACTTAAATTATTTTAAATAATGGATCGCACGCACTATACATATCAGATCACCGGACGGTACAATCTGATAAAATCACGAAAATAAAACCAAAATCTGGTGTGAAATATTCACACGACTTTCCTCTTCTGCAACTATTACAATTCTCAAACTTAGTTCTTCCAAGTTAGAATCTTTACTAAACTTATAGTTAGCCTAAATACTAATAAAATTACGACATAGATGATCGGATTATGCATTCTTGATATCTAGGTGTTAGCAGCTGGATAGTATATAGGTCGACCGAAGTATCTTAACATCCATATGAGCGCGCTACAAGCAGAGACATTATATAAGATAATAGTTCGAAAGATTGCTTCTTTTTGTAATTGTCTGCGCGGCAGACACCCAAGGCGAGATGGCGAACGTGCGCCAAGAAATTGAATACAAAAAAAATAAACAATAAATGAAATTAAAGAAAAAGGAGATGCAAAGGAAGAATTTTCGAATTACCTTGACAGTGGTGATGCTGAATGCGCAAGTGGACGGTTAAGGAAGATTTGGCGTGTACGTGTGTGTATGTGTGGATGAGTGAGGGGGCAGAGGAGTAATGAGATGAAGGAATTGAGGCGTAGAAAAAGAGAGATGAGAGTGTTCGATAGCGGCAGTGATCGCTGCTGTGTAATCGGCGGTTGGTGGCGCAACAACCTGGGCGCGCAAGGTAGACGCTTATGTTGATGGTGCAAGGCGTAGGCGCGAATACAGTTCACTCAATTCAAAGGCTCACTCAATTCAAAGGCGAAATATAAGGGGAAATATAAAGGGCGAATTCTCAATGCACTACTCACTACAGAAGCAGTAGCGGTAAAACGAACTTGTGTTGGCGAGAGATAGAAGGTAAGTAAGCCAGAACACACGGCGTTGGCCGGATGTGCAAGCGGAAGTAGTGGGGAAACTAAGGGGCAAAGGGTTGCTGCACAATATTAGAAGAAAAACTAAAGGGAAGCGGATGGCGTGGGTAGACAGTTCTGATAAGGCACACGCACGCACGTGCGGCCGCGCGCGTGAGCGGGAGTAGGAAATAGCCGGGGGGTTGCGACGTGAGGAACTGGGAATGAGGTGCAAGGCATGCAGGCGCCGGTGACGTCCGCGACCGTGGGAAACTCGACGGCCGCGTGGTCCATCTCAAAAGTTTCCCGGGTTCAGGCGTCGAAATGGCGAGTAAGTAAGGAGAATAATAGGAAGGAGGCGAGATCGGGAGCGGCGACGTTTAGTAGGGCGTGAGCAGCCTCCAAGGGGCCAGCAAGAATCCAGAAAGGAAGGAAGGGGAGCTTGTGCAGGCGCGCCGAGGAGGCGCTGGTGGAGGGTTTCTGCGAAATGCCAGCAGTTATCATTCGCCGTACATAGGGCGTGCCAGGCACGGCCGAACTGACCCTCCTCCAGAGGAATATTGGCAATGATGGCGCGAGGAGGACCTTCTAGCACCCCAAAGAGGTAGTTGAGGCGATCGACGTCCGATAGGGACGTCTGGTCAATTACTAAAGATTGAAAGAGGGCGCGGAATTCCCCTCAGTGACAGATATCGCTGCAAAGGATTGCTGCTCAATATTAGAAGAAAAACTAAAGGGAAGCGGATGGCGTGGGTAGACAGTTCTGAGAAGGCCGCGCGCGTGAGCGGGAGTAGGAAATAGCTAGGCGAACGACAGACGCAACAGGAATACTTATTATTTTGGCGCGCGACAAATGTTTATTCTGGTTGAATTTAATTTATTTTATATAAACTCTTTTTAAAAGAAAGAAATAATGTCTTTTCTATACACATTGCATTTTTCCTAAATATTCAACCTTCACAGAGGAAAGGAAGGGATTGGCTCAGTGATAGCGCGCTGGACTAGCAACGCTAGTCCTGGGTTCGAGTCCAGAAGTGCTGCTAGATTTTTCTTCCTTGGAAGCCTCTACAGCTTACTGTCCGGTGGTGGACAGTGTTTTCTGTAGCGAGAGAACATTGTTCGGAGACCGGCAGTGCTAAGAAACCTCCCAACATTATATCTGGTATTTTGAACCTTTGTGTTACTCGATAACTTTCGTGCTTCTTCGACCAATATTGGCTATAGAAATCTTGGTCACTCATTTCATGGATATCTCAAACAGGTAGTTAGCACATAATTTGCCTTCTATATCATCTAGGATCATTATAAAGTATTGGTACAAATGAGACATTCAAATGGTAACATTTTTTAATCACATAAGATGCATGAATAGTGTGCAGCCGATGAGATCATGCAACAGGGTTTCATGATTATTCTGGGGAAAAAATAAAAACACTGAATGAATAAAAACTAAATTTAATAAACAAACTTAAATTGTAATAAAAACTCATGAACTTAAATTATTTTAAATAATTGATCTCCCAGTCTTTGACGACGTATGTAATACTATAATATTGTAGTATTCGAAATATAACACCGAGCGTCATGCAGCCCCATCTAATTGAACGTCTTTATTTCATTTACAGAAAATAAAATTGTTTGAGTGTTGATTTTTTGATTAGAATATTATTAAATATTGGGAATTCAATACACGACATTTTCTTTCATTGCAACTTATCAAATTTCAGTCGACAATAATTCATTTCCTTCTTCCAATAACAATAACATAATCTAAGTTTATCACAAAATATAATTAAACCATAACATAACATGAAAAAAATATAATAAATTAAAACCCGTTATAAAAAAATAAACTCTGGTGAAAAAAGATAAAATCTGGTATGAAACATTCACATGACCTTTCTTATATTAAAATATTAATTGACAACATTTCTTCAACTGGAAATTTTACTGAACTTCGCTGAACTTAGCATTACGTATTAATACGAGTGGTGGTATTTTACTCAAAAATACCAGTTGGTATTTTACTCAAAAATAAAACAGAAACTGTTGAAAAAAACCAACATCAAAACGTTGAAAGAAATGTTTCAAATAACGGTTACATCTGTTTAAATGTGTGCACTTACCATGTCAAGTTTGAAGAATTTCGTTTGAGTCATTTCCGAGGACATTCTGAAAAACTCCAAGACCTATTTGATGAAACTGCACTTCCTGTTGGCCGATTTTCTTCAAATTTAGAACTGAAGCATTTAATGACCTTATTATTAGACAGGTGTTATAACCGCATTAAACATACCACCTGCATAGGAGTACGTTAAAACTTGCAACTCCCGAGCCCTAATTTTATAAAAACCTTGTAACCATTTTAAAGATTAGATAAAGTTTCTGTTAAGCTAACATATTATTTATATTAATTTTAATATCTTAGATTTGTCTTGGGGATGCCAGAGCAGCGGTTCCTTTCCAGAGTTTCAATTGACTCAAATTACGCCAATCACCTAAAAACTAACAAACACAAACCCGATGACATAACGACCACGATGAAACTAATACCCTCTGGCCACAAAGAACGACGACTTGACATAGTAGAACAACTCGAAATATATAAACGAAAAACACAAAACTTAATAAATGAACAGACAAAATTTGCTAGTGAACCATTATTTAGAACACTCTTCCCACAATAACAACAGAAACACAATTACACACGCAACAAATAGTTCTTAAATAGATTTTAAGTTTAGGTTTAGTTTTAAATCTACTATGTACATATAACTTTACTAGTTTAGATATATATATATTTAAAAAAAAAAAAAGAAAAAAAAAGTGCGTATTTGGATCATGTATGTGAGTGATGATGTGACATGGTTTGTGGGATGCATAATAAAAAACTTAATTTTATAAGAAAACATAATTAGGTATACATGCTTGCGAGCATGTGAGGGTTGCGTGAAAAAGAGAAAGAATGACTGGAATTTCTTAATTCTTTGGAACTGGAAAACTTAACTTAATTATATAAAAAATCGTTCAGTTTTAAACGAATGAATGAATTTTAAAATGTTAGTTTAATCGTTGTTTAATTTTATTTAGATTTATTTTGTGTATCTTATTTTTTATTTTTTGTATATTCTTAATATTTTGGTTAGTTAATTGTGAATAAGTCTCCCTCCAACAACAGAGTTTAAAGATTAGACCCCCGCGTCCACTGTAAGAAAAGAATTTGCCCTTTAACAACCCAAACACGTGTTTTCCACCCATCTGGCCACATCCCTTTACCTAGTTTAAGAGTTTAGTATTTTAAAAATACACCTCAGTTAGTGTGAAACTAAGTCTCTGTACGAGTCTGTGTTGGCACACTGTCTGAAAAACGCATCCTGAAGATGGGCGAACGCCCGAATCCGGTCGATGACCACAAAATGAAGCAGGCTACCACGGAAAATGTCTCTGATGCTTTCCAGCTCTGCGGAACCAACCACCACAACACATAATTTGGGGCTTGGGTAATTTTGCGGAGGATTTTGGATTAGAGGGACTGGATTCTTTTTGAATTGGTTCGCTTGGTTGAGCCCCAGACTTCAACCACGTAAGTCCAAATTGGTCGTAAAATTGTTTTGTATATAAGTGCTTTGTTGTCTAATGAGAGTTTGGAACGTTTGTCTAGTAGTCTAAGAAGAAATCTGTATCGAGTGTTTAGCTCTTGTCGTTTAAGTCTAGTATGTGTGTTCCACGTGAGTTTTTTGTCCAAGTACATACCTAGGTATTTCACGGTGTCTGCAACAGGAATGGGAGTGTTATTAAATATAGTGAAGGACAAGTTCCTCGGCGAAGTGTAAACGTTACATTTGTGCTCTTACACTCATTAATTTTAATTTTCCATTGTTTGCACCATAGTTCTACTTTCTGTAGGTGATTTTGGATGTTGTGGGTGACGGATTGTGGATCTGGATCGGAAGAAAGGAAAGCTGTCATCTGCAAATGAGGCGGTGATTGTGTGTGAGGATTGTGGAATATCGGATGTGTAGAGGGTGTAAAGTAGAGGGCCTAGAATACTTCCTTGCGGTACTCCGGCCCTCGCGAGGAAACAGGAGGAGAACTTAGAGCCATGTCTGACCCGGAAGTACCGTTCATTGAGGTAGGATTTTAGGATCAAGTAATATGTGGAGGGAAGGATTTCCTTGAGCTTGAAGAGCAAGCCCGGGTGCCAAACCCGATCGAATGCCTGGGACACATCGAGAAAGACGGCCGAGCAATACTCCCCCCGCTCAAGGCTGATATGGTATCTATAATGCGATGAACCTGCTGAATGGTGCTGTGGTGACCTCTAAAACCGAACTGGTGATTGGGTAAGTGTGGATCTACTAAAGGGAGAAGGCGTTTGAGGAAAAGTCGTTCGAATATTTTGGAGAGAAATGGAAGAAGACTTATCGGCCTATAGGAGGAAGGTAGGTGTTGAGGTTTCATTGGTTTCGGAATCATGATTATTATAGAAAATTTCCACAGTAATGGGAAATAGGTAGTGCGGAGTATGGACTTATAGAGATAAGTAAGGAATATTTGTGCTTTTTTAGGAAGATTTAATAGGGTTACAGGATGGATAAGATCATAACCCGCAGACTTTTTGAGAGGGAGTTGTTTTATAGCTTTAGAAACTTCGGAAGGAGTGAAGGCTTTAGATGGGAGAGAGAGAGGATGAGAGGAGTTTAGAGAGTCATTTACCTTTATTTCATGATCTGTGTCGTGTAAGTCAGGGTTAGGTGAAAATACCGTTTGTAAATAAGTTGCAAATAGTTGTGCTCTGTCAGAATCAGACACTGTCCAGGTCCCATCGCCTTTTCGAAGGGAAATGGATATAATGTTATAAGAAAGTATTTTACGGGCGGCATTCCAGAGAGAGTTGTCCTTATTGGTCAGTCTAGTAGAGTATTGTTCGACCTGTTGCTCTCTTAATTCTTTAAGTTTTGTTTTTAGTTGTGTATTGAGTTTGTTGAAGTTACGTTTGTCTGATGATAGTCTTGAACGTTGCTACGTGGCGCGGGCTCGTCGTTTTTTGCTATTAGTTGCCTTATGGCAGATGGTATCATTTGTTTGGTTGACGTTTTTTAGTTGGTAGTGTTGATGTCAGTATTGCCTCTTGTATAATGGTTGTAAATATTTCAACAGCATTCGTTTTTAGTGGAGTATGTAGGTGTATCTTGTCGTCTAATTGTTGTCTAAATAAGTCCCAGTCTATAGTGCCAGTTATTAAACTTGAAGGTTTGCATTTGGGCATCGGTTGAGTGTCAGGAGTTAAAAGAACCGGGCTATGATCAGAGGATAGATCATTTAAGGTCTGGATGTCAATAGAAAGAAAGGAAATTCCAGGTGTGGTCACAAATTTGTCCAATATGTCGGGAAGTTTTGGATTTGCAGTAGGCTAATATGTAGGAGAAGATGGGGAAATAATTATTTTGTTTGAAGAGGACATTGTGTTGAGGAGGATATTTCCTCCAGGATTTGATGACGACAGTTCCACTGCTGATGCTTCGCATTGTAGTCGCCAACTACCAAGTTATTGTAGGGCCAAGTGATTGAAGGAATGAGGAAAGGTCTTGTTGGGTAATTGTTTTGTTGGGAGGTCAGTATATAGAAGCCAGCGTAAAATTGATGGGAGAGGAATTTAATAGAACGGAGATTGACATGAGAGAATCTGTTGGAGATGATGGGATGACTTGGTGAGCCAAGCAATTACGAATAAGGATTGCTGTTCCACCGTGGGCGGTTTTGTCGGGGTCCTATAAGTTCGGTAATCTGTAATATGAAAGTGTGAACGGTCCGTAAAGTGGGTCTCTGTAATCAAAGCGATATCTAGACGCTGAACATGTAGCAGTTGGTCCAACACATTTCTGTGAGGTCTCAGACCGTTAGCGTTCCAAAGAAGGATGACCAAGGAATGTTGAGTTGGGTTGCTTATCACGTTAGTTGGGGAAGGAGTTGGTTGACAAGGGTTGTTAGGAGACTGATGAGTGGGGTAATGAGGAATTCAAATTCATTGAGGAACATGGTAATTGTTTGGCTTACAGTCTCTGGGGAAGCTGGTTGTGATGGATTGGAGGTTAGTTGGTTGGATACATTTTGACGCTTTGTTGCCTGTGAGTTAGCTTACACAGTCTTCGGAGATTACTATTTGGTGGATTTTTCTGTGCGGTTGCTGCTGGTGGTGGATGATGATTTGTGTTTACAGTGGGTGTTGGCGTTGTGGAGTGACCGGTCCTGAAGTTTTGGGCTGATGACCTTCTGGCGTTTGTGGCTTGACGTTGAGACTGGAGTTCCTTGTGCATGTCGCATCCCTTGAAGGTAGTCGTGTGACTATCTCCACAAAGAGCGCATGTAGCTGAGGTACTTCTGGTTTAGTTCACTCGGTGGACAAGTGTGCTCCAGCACATTTTACGCACCGGGGAGAGTAGTTGCAATACGATTTTGTGTGATTATACTGCTGACATCTCGTGCACTGCACAGAACGTTTCTTTTATAAGGCTCTTTATTTTAACCACCGCATTTCGCATATATTTAACGTTAAAGATTTCTGCATTATTTTGGCGTGGTTCTAAATCCACAAAGAAAAGTGGTAGCATCTCTTTTGTGACTGGATGTTTGACGCAAGTTATCGTCCTCACATCATGACCCAGTTTTGTTAGTTATTATTTTATATCTTCCACGGGAGTTGTTTGATGGAGGTATCTGATGACGACTCGATAGGATTTTTCCTCCTTAAGCTGATAAGTATGGTATTGAGCATTTTAGTTTTTTAAGTAAATAATAATCTGTCGGTAAACATCTGGAGTGATGGAGGATACTACAGTGTCATTGATGCGGCTGCGACAAATGTAGGAATTTTCACCTACGATATTGTTCAAATCCTGGCAAAAAATGTTTTAATTTTTGATATTTTTATAAATATTTTTGGAGGACATTCGACTCTTGTAGGAGCTTCCTGAATCGAGCTCCGAATTGAACTGGCTCTGGTTGTAGTGACTATGGGCGGAGTTACGCTCGTAGACGGTTTCTTTGACTTAGGAGAATTGTTTGGCGTTTTCTTTCCTTTTGCCATTGTGCATCTATAAAGAGAGTTGCAGAATGAAAGTAAAAACAATTATATCTAAAAAAAAAAAAAAAAAAAATAGTAATAAAAGAAACAGAAAGGGACAAAGAAGGAAAAGAAAAGAAAAATAATTATATATATATATATATGTGGGATTTGTGAACAATGCTTACAGTGAAAGACCGTTAGCTATAATAATAATTTAATAGTTGAAAATAATACCCGTCAACTGTAGTAACCAATAGTTAAATTGAACAACTCAAAATAATTTCAACTTGTATTTCAATCCAACCGGTTACATGTATAAACGCCACTAGTCAACTTTATATTAAATACAACGAGCCACAGCACACTCTTTTATAATTCAAAAAACCATACGGTAATATTATTGCCATCACCATAACAACACACACAGCCCTTATTATTTCCAAGCAGCTAGTGCTACACCCAGCTCTTGACTGGACGGTTAGTCTCCCAGTTTTAGAAAATAATTTGTAGAGAAAAAATATAAAAAAGGGAAAAGAAAGAGAGGAGAAAAAAAAAGGTAAGAAAAAAGCGGAATCAGAATTAAAGAAAATTAAAATGAGTAAAGAGAAACGAGAGTAGAAATCTGATGTATGGCTGTATGTACACTATACGTATACAAGACTATTTTTTTACTTTTAAAGTTCATAGTTCTATCTTTTATATTACACACTATATTACAGTACTTACAGTTTTAACCAATTAATTAATTGATTACTCATGAATTAATGCGTTGTGGTAGACCACAGTAATTTTATACGATTCTACGTATTTAGTTTTAACACTGTGACACAATTCAGAATTTAAATTGAACTAAAACCGCACTAAATTATTAACTTTTTGAACAGCACTTTAGTAGATCTCTATCGCTTTATCAATTAAAATACAACTAAATTCAGATAATTTAGAAGTATTCAAAATGTATCTCCTTCTCCTAATGGTGAGGGAAAGTTGTGTCCCAAGTGGATAGGCATGATGGAACGTAGTGTAAAGTTGAAGACGGAGAACTAAGTGGAAGCATGTGTGTATGTGTCTATGAAGAGTCGATGTTATCAATAAGTTGTACGAGCTTTGTTATCAACCAGGATAAGCAGCCCAAAGTGATCCCCAAGGGAGTAACAAACCTACTACTGTTACTCCTACAGTCTCTGAACTTCCTTATCAAGACAGCTGATCTCCCCCTTTTCTTCTTCATTGATTGCTTTATACTCCTTTTTTACATGAAGAGTATATATGTATAGAGTATTGTATGTATCCAATATCATAGATATTAAAAATACATAATTATTGTAGTGGTTGGTTCCGCAGAGCTGGAAAGCATCAGAGACATTTTCCGTGGCAGCCTGCTTCATTTTGTGGTCATCGACCGGTTTCGGGCGTTCCCCCAACTTCAGGATGCGTTTGTCAGACAGTATGATAACACAGACTTGCACAGAGCAAATTCAGTTTATACACTGACTGGTCTTTTTAATTGTATTTTGAACTAAACTCATAAACTAGGTCAAAGGGAGTGGTCATGGTACCGCTCTATATCGGCTGACAGATGTAATCCAGAGGACCCTAGATGCTAAGGAAACGGCCATCTGTGCCTTTTTGGACATAGAAGGCGCGTTTGACAATACTTCCCATGAGGCGGTTGGTAGAGCCCTTGTTAGAAGGGGGGTGGATGGAACAACCGCCAGATGGATGATGGAAATGTTGTCTACAAGAACGGTAGAGACTGTGGTGGGCTCACGGACCATCCGCTCCCGCACTACTCGTGGCTGTCCGCAAGGGGGGGTTTTGTCACCCCTAATGTGGAGCCTGGTGGTGGATGAGCTCCTCTACAAACTGACGGACGTCGGCATTGCCTGTCAGGGATATGCTGACGACGTCGTCATTATTGCTAGAGGAAAGTTTGAAGAAACCCTATGTGACATAATACAGAGGGGTCTAGATATCACTAGTGGGTGGTGTGTCTCAGTGGGGTTGAAGGTTAATCCAACGAAAACCACTGTGATACCCTTCACTAGGAAAAGAACACATTGAGAAATATCCGGCTAGCCGGAGAAGTAGTAGTGTGGGAAAAGGAGGTTAAGTACCTAGGGGTGACTTTTGATAGTAAACTCCTATGGAAGAAACACATTGAATCAACTGTTAATAAGGCCACTGGCGCCCTCATGATATGTAGGAGGATGGCGGGCAAATCCTGGGGATGCCCCCCGAGAATCCTCGTGTTCAATTTAACCTCGATAGGGGATACAGGAATCAGGAGATTGTAATCCTTTCTGATAGTCAAGCAGCCATTGGAGCTCTGGGTGCACCAGTCATTAACTCTAAAATGGTTTGGGAATGCCTAGATAAACTTAACGATCTGGGCAGCAGGAACAAAGTTGCACTCTGGTGGGTGCCGGGGCATGTTGGCATTGAAGGGAATGAGATGGCCGACGCCCTGGCCAAGATAGGCGCTATGACCCCACTTCTGGGGCCGGAACCTTTTTGTGGGATTAGCGACCAGTTTCTGTCAGAGGAACTTAGGAAGGAGGAGGAGACGAAGAGATCTCAACTCTGGTACTCCCTCCCCGGGTTGCGGCAGGCCAAGATCTGCTTGGGAAATTATAACCAACGGAGGTCGGAGGCCTGCATTGGATTGAGTAAGAACAAGCTCCGCGTACTTACGGGTTTCCTCACGGGGCATTGCCGACTTAGAGGACACCTGGTGAAGCTGGGCTTGGAAAGTGACAGCTCATGCAGATTCTGTGGGGAGTTGGAGGAAACTCCAATACATCTCCTAACAGACTGCGAGGCTGCCACTCAGAGAAGGTTCAGGAACCTGGGCAGCTACCAGGTGGAGGAGGGGGACATACCCTCTCTACCCGTCAGGGTATTAGGATTCCTCAGGGATCTTAACCTGATGGAGGTATTGCAGAACGGATGTTCAACTGGGCATCCGTTCGGGTGCTATGGGCAGGCCTGTGGCACCCAGGGGGCATAGCACAATAGACCTGATCAAGGTCGCAGTGCGTTGGCCCCCCCGATAAAAAAAAAAAAAAAATGGTCATGGTAGCTGGGTGGAAAAGGAGTGTTTGGGTTGTTAAAGGGGCAAATTTTCCTTAAAATGAAAACAACACTTGGGGATCTAATTTTTAAACTCTGTTGTAGGAGGGAGATTCACTTGACAATTAAATAATCAGAATAACTTCGCATAAGAGAGTGTCGCACACTCGACCTTTCACCTCTTTACACAACACTCACATATACTCTCCCTTTAACAACCCAAACACGCGTTCCTTTCCCATCCAGCTACCATGACCATATCTCCCTTTGACCTACTTTAAGAGTTTAGTTTAAAATACAATTAAAAAGACCAGTCAGTGTATAAACTGAATTTGCTCTGTGCAAGTCTATGTTATCACACTGTCTGACAAACGCCCGAAACCGTTCGATGACCAGAAAATGGAGCAGGATACCACAGAAAATGTCTCTGATGATTAAAATACATAAATTTCCTTCTTTTTCTAAAGATGATTACCAACAAGAAATGATGAGGAACGTATTTAGAAAATCAACATGAACATTCTACATTCTCTTATCAACAACTACAATCTATTATCAACATCTACATTCTATTATCAAGATCTACATTCTTTTATCAACATCTACATTCTATTATCAACATATAGTTTCTCATATCAACATCTACATTCTTTTATGTAAGAGGCACCGATTTTTAATAATCATATCCATATTCATATTTTTTTATAATCATGTATTCTATGGTTGCTACCATCTAAAAATCAGAAATTTGATTAATCATATTCCGCAAAAAGAAAAATGGAGAACAAATCGGATGACACATATCTGAGTTAGCAATGATATCAAAGTGGAGCACCGCAAATATAATATACTCAATTGACAATATTGTAGAGTATATAGCCATTTATATTCACTCTCAGTTGCGTCTGAGACACAGACAAGTGAACATATACAATCCGTTTATGTTGAGTTTGAGTTACTTAAAAGTGATGTTTGAATTAGTTTTATTGTAACTGTGAATTATGTGCTATTTTGTGTAGAACAAATCTTAATAGTTTTGTAAAATAAAAAACAGAAAAAAATATAAAATAATAATAATAAATAAAATAAAAGTGAAATAATTTTGTCAAATCTAGTTGTGCAGTAAGAACAAGCACGGCAACGGGCTGTTATGGTTTATAGTTCAAGGTCAAATAAGGTATGTCAGTTATCTAACATTCATCACTTGGTATTCCAACGAAACACTCATACTTCTTACCTAATATATTTTCGTTAAAATAACCTCCATTTTTCAAATCTAAAGAAACACAATATAAATCAAATATTTAATAATTTAGATAAATTCATAGAAATTATTACTAGTCATAAAATAATGAGTAAATGGAGATAGAAATAATGAGAGAAATGTTAGAAAAATTTAAACAAGAAATTAGAGAGGACATGGAACAAATTGTACAAAGGGAAATTGGTAAGTTAAATATTCAGTCATTTCAAGAGGAGCAAATAAAACAAATTGAAGAGCTAAAAAAAGAAAACGCTGAATTAAAGAAAATTATGTTAAAACATCAGAGGGATATAGAATTTGTAAGAATAATGTCATATTTTATGGAGTCGAAGAGCAACATAATGAGAATTTTCAGTTATTAGAGAATACCATATTAGATCTTTGTGACAATGTTCTATCTGTTCATTTGGAAAAAAAAAAATATAAATTTCGTAAGGAGAATAGGAAGAATTACTGGAAAAATGAGGCCAGCGTTAGTTTCCTTAAGTTCTAATTTTTATAAAAGGGAAATACTTAAAAAATTCTATGAAATTTAAAGGAAGTAGACTGTTTGTTAGCGAAGACTTCGATAAACAAACAAGAGAAGAGCGTAAAATGTTGCTAAAAATACGTACTAAAATTAAAGAATCCGGGGTTATAAGTAAAATGAAAAGGGATGGATTGTTGGTAGATCAAAAATTTATTCATTTTACAGAATTATTAAAAACATATAATGATTACTTCGAAGAAGTTGATAAATCAGATGAGAAGAAGAAAGAGAGAGAAGGTGATCAAAAAATTAAGAAAGGGAAGACAGCAAATGCTGGGGCTGAAAAAGCTGGAGCAGTAGAAGTTAAACAACAGCTTTTTCGTAGCACAAGGAGTACCACTGCAGCAGCTGCAGCCGCAACACCTACAAAATCAAATAAGTCAACCTGAAGATAAGAAACCAATGATGAAAATAGTGATGTTAAATGTAGAGGGCTTGGGGAGAAATATTGAGTACATTCAAGATTTGTTAATAAAAATGGACGTTGATATATTGGGAGTATGTGAAACTTGGTTAGGAGAGAATGAAATAAATATTAACTTGTACAGTATAGGTTATACGGTTCTGCACTGGAACAGTTATATGGTTGAAAATTGGAAACGTCATGGAAGAATGTTTATGCTTGGCACTTATATATAATAGTCCGGCAGATTCTGAATTTCACGACCCCTATTTCTTTGATAGACTTACGGAAGAGGTGGGAAGTATAAAACAAGAATACGAAGATGCGAGATTCATCGTAATGGGAGACTACAATGCTAGAACAGCAGAAGAAAATCCTGCAGATGAAAATAAATTTATAGTGAGAAGCAGTAAAGATCAGCATTTAAATACGAAGGGAAATAAATTATTAAGTTTTTGTGAAGTATGTGAATTGTTTATAATGAATGATGTATAATGGAAAAGATAAAGAAGTAGGTGAGTTCACGTATGTAAATGCTTTAGGTGCCAGTGTAATGGATTATATGATAGGCAGTGAAAACGTACTCAATAAGGTAACAGAATTTTATATTGATAATTTTCCTTCATCTTCGCATAGCATGCTGATATTAGAATTAAGTTGTACTAATAGTATTCATGAAAATAGCATATTAAATAATAGATGTTTTGAAATAGAGCAGATTAATAAGTTTAAATGGGATAAACAATTTGAAAAGGAAGTTTTTAATGTAATAAATAATCAAATAGGCGGTATAATTAAAATCGGTATTGAATGGGCTCTAAAAAATAATTATGTCAATAATGCAGTTTCGAGTCTTTATACCTTAATTAGAATTGCAGGTAAAAATATGTTACAAAAACGGTGAGCTATAATAAAGAAGGTGTTAAAAATATGAAATGGTTTTCAAATGAATGTCGGCTATTGAAAAGAAAAGTAAATAATTTATATAGAAAATATAAAAATAATAGTAATAATGAGTCCCGAAATGAAAATGTAAAAGTTAGAAATAGGTATAGGTATATGATTAAAGAGGCAAAGAAGAAATATCAGGAGGAAAAGAGAGTAGAATTGATGAATGTTATGATGAGTGAAAATAGTAATAGTGTCTGGTCACACATAAAGAAAATAATTGGTAAAAAGACATATAATGATATTACCGGGATAAGGAATAAAGAATGGATAAACTACTTTGAGGAATTGTATGGTGGAGGGGAAATATGGGAGAAATATGAAATTGATTTGAATAGTACAGAGGAAGCTATAACGGATTATGAGATAATTAAAGAAGAGTTAATGTGGGCGCTAAGAAATTGAAAAAGAAACTATCTTGTGGTATTGACGGATTTGTCAACGAAATCTGGAATAGTTTCTACAGATCCAGAAATGGTCAGGGTACTAACGCTAATCTTTAATAAAATATTTGAGGGGTATGAATATCCGAAGCAATGGTTCACTGGGGTAATTTGTCCGATTTTAAAACCAAACAAAGATAAGAATGAGGTGACGAGTTATAGAGGTGTAACACTATTGTGTGCAATAAGTAAAATTTACTCAAAAATATTACATGCACGGATACAATCCTTCTTGTAAACAAACAACTTAATATCAATATATCAAATCGGATTCAGAGCAAATTCAAGTACGATAGATGCTGTTTTCGTCCTTACCACTCTTATAAATAGATCTATAAATGTTAAGAGAAGAAAATTATATGTAGCTCTTATAGACCTAGAGAAAGCATTTGACAGGGTTGATAGATATTATTTATGGGAAAGACTAGGAAAAATGGGATTTTCAAAGAAAATTATTTTGGCTCTAATGAATATCTATAAGTCGGTGAATAGCAAAGTCAGGATAAATACTGGCGAAGTAATTGGAAACATAGAAACAAATATAGGAGTACGGCAAGGATGTGTCCTATCAGCTACCTTATTCATTATATTTATGGATATCTTTGCAGAGATGCTGTCAGAAGTGGGTACACATGCTCCCAATGTAGGCGGAATCGATATACCACTTATTATGTTTGCTGACTTTAGACTGTCTGGGCAACTTCTGTGACAAATATGATAAGAAGGTAAATGTGCAAAAAACAAATATCATGGTTTTCAGTAAAGGATACAAACTAAAAAAACTGAAAAATGGTATTACCAAGGAAAAAAATAGAAATCACAAATGAAATTAAATATTTGGGATTTAAAATTAATGGAAATTATAAATGGAGCAAGCACGTTGAGGTGACAAAATTGAAAGGGAAACTAGCATTGGGAAGATTTAAAAATTTAAAAAGGATACTGCCAGACTTATGTTGGAAGGAAAATTTAAAATATTTCAATGTTATGATTAATTCAATTATGATGTACGGGATTGAAATATGGGGTCTAGAACCAGAGATCAAGCAGCTACAAACTGTCAAAAATGAGATGTGCAAATATTATTTAGATGTACCCACAGCAACAGCTAATGCTGGGGTTTTATGGGAATTAGGTTGTAAAACGGTTGTAGCAGATAGCATTCCCAGGGTATTTAAATATTATTGCCAATTGAAACAACGTACAAAAGGGGAGCTAGTTTCAAAATGTTTTGAATATCAATGTAATAATAACAATAGTAATAGCTGGGTAAAACAAGTGGAAAGTGAAATTGAAAGAATAGGTTTGGGATGGATAATTGGAGATTCTACTTTACCTGTACATGTGTTGCATAAAATAGTGACAGAAACAATTAGAGATATTGAACGTCAGAATATTCATGCGGAAATGGATAAGGTGTCATTAATTTCTTTGAGGTAGAATAAATTATAAATATTATAACACCGAACCATATCTGAATATATTGAGTACAAGAGAAATAAAGGCAATGGCGTGGTTCAGACTTGGTGAATGGCGGCTAAAAAGTGAGAGGAAGGGATGTAAAAATTATGTGTGCATGCTGTGCGGAGATGAGGAGAGTTACAAACATATCATGTTTGATTGTAGAGTTCACGAAGAAAAAAGAGTTTTATTGAACACTATAAATAACCCGCTGAAACAAAATATTTATAATCAGTCGGAATTAAAAATGATTGCCAGGTTTCTAGTATTCTATAGGCAAAATTATAAAGATATAAATTATGTACCAAGCAGGCTAGAAGAATAAAAATAAATAAACAAATAAAATAAAACTATTTGTATATAATTACATTGTTAAGAATTTTATAAGTAATGAAGATACATTATACAGTAAATTGTACATTATATTATGTGATATGGAGAGAGCACATGATGTAGATTTGGGCATTTGTCAATCAAAATTAAATATTTAGGTCGTATAGCTTTAAAGCCTCGAACGTTAGGTGTAAATAAATAAATAAATATTCACTCTAAATTTCATGTACATAGTTAGCTACACAGTAAGTTATTGGTGACCCCCATAGGGCTATGATCTTTATGATGAGTATGATTAGAGCTTTCGCCTATTGTTATTTTTTAAACTACTTACAGTATGTTGTCTTCAACTAACAATAATGTAAAATATATAGTAGTTTAAATTCATGCTAAAGTTCGTACCCAAATTCCTAATAGAAATTAAGATATTTGTGGCTCCTAGTAAGGCAATAACCTTTCTTTGAACCTATTGATTTGTGAACCTATTGATATTTCATTAACTTCGGTCAGTGTAATGTTCCGAATTGACACTAATTTAGAGAATGTCATTATATTGGTAGTAGAAAGTAAAATATTTGTGGCTGCCAACGTAGCAATAACATTTCTATTGTAAGTGATTTGAGATATTTCATCAACTAGTAGTATTTTATTCTCAATACTAAGCTAGTATTCTATTCTCAATTCTAGAGAATACAATTTTTTTCTAATGTCATGTACATATACTTAGTAGAAAAAGATATTTTATTTGAAACTTATTCCCAGCAGTAATTTCAATATATTGTGATTGGTTGGACTTTCTTCCAGAGGCTTTAGTGTAATGTTCTGTTTGAATATGATACATACTACCACCATTGTAATTACTAAAAGTAACTAAACATTTAATCAAGTTCCTATTTTTTTTTTTGGGGTCATCTAAAGAGATTGAATTAGGACACCCGTGTTTTATGTTCATAGAAGCTCATAAAAATTATAATTAAGTGTTGATGATTTCATAAACACGATTTATAGAAATAATAATTTTATCTAATTTTTTATTTTTGAAATTTTGTTGGTTATTAAAAATTAACGTGCTAACTGAAATATTCACGGCCATTTTCTTTGTAATTATAAAAATGGTAATTGTAAGAGCGCTGCCCAAAGCAGATTATATTTCTATTCCTTCTTTTACAACCGTAGCTCATTATGTTTGCAGTGGTACCTGATACGACTGGTGTTGAAATATAGCAACTTAATTATGAACTTTAGTAGCGTGGCGAGACTGAGGAGAGCTTCTAATTCGTCGTATATACCTCCCATCTACGTTACACCAGAAGCGGCACAAGAGTTTGAAGGAATAAAATCGCACAGGCAGGGCGGAAAGGCTGGTGCCAGCATTACGATACCTGTAATTTGACTGCTACCTTATTGCATTTACCGCTCGACCGTAAAATGTAGTTTTATTATTATAGAGGCGATGGCTGGGTGGGTGGGAGGTTAATACTGCGGATGAAGACGTATTTACAGCTGGCAGGCCTTCCATTATAGCTTGATACTGAGCTTCATCCGACATTCTGGAGTTGGAAACTGGCCACACTACCTTTCGCCCTAACAGTGGGGTATAATAAAATGTACACCCTCGTAGTGAGCATGTGCGCCATACCAGGGTGGTAATAACTATCCGACAGTAAAACTGCCATCTTCAACATTACTCGCGGTTAAAATTTATCCTCAGTATTTGTACATCTTTCTCTTACCTCCGTAAGCGGAGGAGTTATTGTGGACGTGCCAGATTTTCTAATCTGGTTCCACAAAAAGAAAAGTGTTTTTAATTATTTAGAGTAGGGATAATCTGGTATGAAACACTCGTACATCTTTCTTACTGCAGTAATACAATTATAAAACAGACAAACTTTCTTTATACACCGAATTTTGACACAAAGTTTCCCTAGTGGTGGCATGTTGGTTCTCTGGACATAGACACCTAGTACTACTGTGTCTACATCTTAGTCCAGAGGCAGCATCGAACCCGAGTCACCCTTGAAATTTAACATCACAAACCTCCAAATATCAATTTTTGGGAAAATATCTGAAACAGAAATTATAAAATTTTACTGCACACAGTATGGTGTCCTTCCTCAGGAACTGTCAAGGAAGAATGGAGAGTTACTGAGGAAGGACACCAAAGTTGTCTGAAACGTCGAATAAACTGAGGATTCTGTAAATTATCCTTATTACGAACTGTTTTTACTTTTTTCAGTTTCTTTTCTATTAGACAGTAGCGAACAAGTCTCTTGCCTTGAGCTAGTCCACAGGTAGCTGGGATAGACACAATTTTCATTTTACATTTCTAAGACACGAACACAGATATCATAATAGATCGACGCCATCCAGAAAGGATTTGAGTTTGTGGTCCTTATGTCCACACTTACTTCCGCTAGATTTCCGGCTAGTAACAGTGGAAGAAAGTAGTGTGTAAGTCACTTGTGTGTGAAAGTTAAACTTTCTTCACTAAATTTAGGTATAATCGTCACATTATTCAACGATTGCAAAAAAAGGTAATTATTGTAATATTTAATGTTTGTCTGTTACATAATAGATGTATAATCAGCGAGAGCAAGTGTGTCTTCACAAGATAGCAAATAGAAAAGAAATAAAAATGGATGAAAAAGTTTCAGAAGGAAAATGTTATTAAACACTGCCAGACTGTTATTAGAAGACTCAATACATGAAGCAAATATAAATAAAGTAAATATATATTTACATTAGTAAATATATATATATATATAAATTCATTGCTCTTTTCAATATTACTTAAAACTGCAAGTGTAACTTTAATCTTTCATCGTGCCTAATTAGCTGTATTACTTCTCTCTCTCTCTCTACATATATATATATATATGTATATAATTTATCCATCACAAGGAAACATACTTCAGACTCCAAGTACTTAATCTGCAACTATTTATATTAAATTTACGTTTATACCTACATTATTTATTGAAACGATATTTATCTGTTAACGTTATTTTTCAGCGTTATTAAGTCATGTTATTTATTCAGCTGTTTTGATTCACACTTTCCAATCGTTACGGGAAATTGCAAACAGGTTCCCCTGGGACTATACCGCTGCACCTTTCACGGGGAATCGTATCTGAAATGCTCGCCTCAAAGAGGAGAATATTGTCTCAGATGCTGAGATATAATTCAGTTCGTTTGTATGTGGCTCCTTTAAAGGATGGTTTGATTACTGTCCCGTTCCCTTTAAAGAAAAGTTGGAGACTGACTGTAATTCCCTCAGATGGTCTGCTTATATTCACTTTCTCTTACCGCTAACGACAGCTTCCAGGTGAAATTGGCAGATTGGCTGCGGTCGCTTAAGCCTATTCGTTAATTCTATGTTGCAGTGGACATGATAGAGAATGTAATGCGTAGTAGAAGTGCGTTTGGTAGCGCGATGGTGGCATCTTGATGCGATTGTTGTTGAAACTACTAAGTTCAGCTTTTCTGTGCCGAATTTCCAGGCTATTGAGTTCCACTTACTACTTATTAGTATCCTTATTAGTTCCACTTACTACTTAAGAGGAAGTATGGCGGTTGTGACAAAGTTTTAATTTGCAGTTGTCTTCAAAGAATGTAGTCGTCTAATCTAGCCTACGATGTACAAGTGTTGGTAAGCTTGGATTTGCAGGAGCACCAAGATCCCTGTAGAAGTGGCCAGTCCAAAAAAAAGAATAATTATTACATAAATTAGAATTATAGCCTGCAAGAGATCAACAACATCGACATCAGTCTACTAACTGTCTGAGAGCGCTCTCTACAGTGCTGTTCTACATGGACTAGATTTAACTGAAGTAAATGTAAAACACAAAAAATAAAGACTGTTCATTCTGAAAGAAATCTGAAATTTAGATTTGCTTGCAAATGGACCAGTGGAGTAGTTAAGCTGTGGCAAACAACTAACTTTTCCATTTGTTCTCTCTTTTTTTGAAACTTTCTTGTACGTTTACTTTCTCTTTTTTTCTCTTCATCACTAAAGCATTGATTTGTTTCTTACATTGTAAATTTTCACACGGTGATAGTAATGCCTTTTTTTTCTCCAAGCCCCTCCCTATTTATTGTTACACCAGTTTATTTAACGCAATCATTAGAATAATAAGTGGCTGAATATTAAAACGAGAAATCGATTAATTCGATAAAAAACAAAACGGAAACACTCGCAGCTGTTCCACTTCCCTCAGTTCTCAATCTAGAACTAACAAATTTTGTCCAAAGAACTTTCTAAAACAACATTGTTCGATTCTTAATGTTATGCATGCGTGGTTGACATGAACCATGTATCATAGTGAAATAATTGTTGGTTTTTGTGGCATTTCCACTTCCGCATTTCCGCTAAAACCAATTTTCTCGGAAAAATTATTTTAATAAAAGGGTTAGAAGTTAATTTTTGTTATAGAAAATATACCTTCTATAAATATTAAATAGAAACTAAATACAACCTTACTTCTATTGTTTAGTATATGTACCGCCGAAGCGAGTACAAACTTCTATGGTTTTAACAACATTAATGAGCATATCTTTTAGTTGGTGAATGTTGGTATCTGATAATAGTGTTTCCATCTTGGCTAGTTCCGAATATGTCAGAATAATATACCTCAACCAATGTACCTCAACAGCCAAGTTCCAAGCCTGCCAGACGACATTAGGGATTCCAATAGCAGTTTCATTTTGCTGGGTTTAGTTGTTTTGTTTAGTTAGGAATGGGGATTTCCATTTGCTACCAGGTTCGTTTCTTATTAAAGTTCCTCACTTTTTCTCTCGATTTTTGCGAATGAAACTAAGTAATCGTACCCTAGTTTCTCGCATCAAAGGCGAGTACTTTAGCCACTAGAATATCTCAACATCACTTGTTTCATACAAAGGCTCCATAAAAAATCCATTTCCTTTGATGCTCAATTAAAAAAAAAAATCCTAATTGTATATACTCCCTCTTATTGAATTTCGTAGTTTAGCAGAATTCCTCTTGATCTGGAGAACATGTGGAATATATATGAACATAGAGAGGACAATATTAAATTGTAAAAGTGGTCCACTATGGGTGGTGGTGGGACTGTTGCGGACATCATCAAAGTAATTAACACTTTTGTTTGGATGATTTACACACATTTGTATGTTCCTGTGTGATAATTTCCAATTGTATGTGTCTGTGTGCACGTCTGTACATGTGGCTCCAATGGAAATCCTACCTTAAATTCCAGTACAGCACACACCAAAGTCCTAATGACACAGTTTTTGTGTTGCCTAAACAGAATGAGAGTAATCACATACACGCGCACAGACACACTAACGTAAAACACACATCACATTGGTTATATGGGAACTAGAGAGGTGAGCTTCAAACAGCCCGGGGGAGTACACGGCGGCACACGGGTTGGGGCTACTATTTGATGGTGCTGCTGATTACTAACATGGGATGAACCTTTTGTATGGGGATTATGAACGCTAGGCACGGGGAGCGTTATAGTGCAGGGCGGTAGTTTTTGACCGACACTTGTCCACACCTCCAAACCATTCTTTGTCTCCTCACACTTACATATACACAATTCATATAAATAATTCCAGTCTCATTTCCTTTTGTTTTTGCCGCCGAGCCACGCAAATGAAAATATCCTTTATACCCTTTCCTATAAAAAAAAAAGTTACAGCAGGCTCGTACAGGCTGCGACCTCCAACCAGCGGAACTATTCTCATGCATTCAAACTTCCGAATGTCCTATTTAAGAATCAACAGCAATAAAAAAAAAAAAAAAATAGAAAGCACTTCTCATCAACAAAACATTATTCATATGAATTTCCACTTGAATATAAATATATACAAAACAAAACGTGAACTGAACTGGGTCATTTAATCCTGTAAAGTCATTTTATCACAACGTCGAAAGTGGCCACCATAATTTTAACCACTTTTGCACTCTTAAGGCAGAGAAATAAATAGCCATTACTATCATACCAGATGGGGCGGGTGTTGGTGTAGTGGTTATGAGCGTGGACTTGTAAGTGGGCGGACCCCAGTTCGAGTCCAGCGTATAACTGCTAAATTTTATATTTGTTTAAAAAATGTTAATAGTAAAGTAGGTGCTTCCGCCCCCGTCCACGACACCTAATTTGGTAGTTGGACGTTAAGCCCGCCTGAAAAATAGGCATTACTTTACTTACTTTACTTTACTATCATACCAGAGAAATTAGGAGGCGAATAGAAATTGCAAGATTAGGCTTTATGAACATGCGTAAAATACTATATCAACCAAAACTATCCACTGCAGCCAGACTAAGAATGTTAAATACCTATGTATGGTACTTGCTACTATACGGATGTGAAACATCCAATGCATTTGAAATGCAGATGTATCGAGGGATACAGCGGACAAGCAAGAATATAACTAAACAAGAAGTATACAGAAGAATGATTACATGACTGCAGGTAACTTACTAAAATAAAATTACAAAAACAGCTAATCTACGATACATAATGCGTCACAGAGAGACTTTGAACAACTACAATTAATATTGCAAGATAAAATGGGAAAAACGCGTTATTGGATTGTCTGGTGTGAAACACTCCCTCAACGTTCACTTACTGCAGTTTACAAAATTGTTTATTACAGAAGGAAGATGATAACCAATTAATTAGTCTCCAGTTTTACTTTATTACGAATTTTTTAGGGCGACATTGCGGCCTGTAATATAAGGCCATTACAACTTTAAATTATTGATTAGATACAATATAGTGATGTTAGTCATTGCGTATTGAATAACAATTTTTTTCTAACGTCAGAAGGTGAACGTTATCACAATTTGTAGATATATTTGATTAATTTTTGTATGTTTATTTCAAATTATAATATAATTTTATATGAAGACCAGTCAAAAATATTATTGTGAACAGATAGTAGTGATGGACGGAAGTTTTATATAGGTTATCATATAAAACTTAATGTATTATGTTAATGTTATCATATCTAACTCAATAGAGATTGAATTAGACTGGGCCACTTGTTTAGTTATAAATGGCTGAGACGACATGCACAGTTCATTTATATGAGCTCAAAACTTCAATAACTGTCAAATTATTCGATCTTATGGGAGGAAATATGAATAGCTATTATTCAGACAACTCAACCTGCCTATTACTAAATATTTAGTTCAGTTTAGTATTTATACAGCTGAGAAGAACTGCAGATTGATGTTTTCTAGTCAACTCAACTAGAGCACCCCTAAAATCAATATTCTTAGGAACAAAGTTCTAAAGCTCTGCGTATGAGCAGTTAGAGTAACATGCTATTGGACATGAAAACAGTAAATGCAATCCTATACGGAGAATATTCCCGTTTAATATCATTTAATTAGAGTCAATGGAGTTATTAAAAGTTCAATGGAATTATAGGTATTTTAATTTGTTAACGTATTTTGTTTATTGCATCACAATATATATATATCATGTGAAATAAATCATGTGAAAGAGATTAAAATAACAATTTTTTAAATGTATTTTTACTTTTATTATATTTACTTTTATCTTTAAAAAATACCCAGAGAGAGAGAATATTGAAATAAAACCATGAACGCGTTTATCTTCTAGCCGGGCAATTCACTAATTAAATTTAAAAACTAAATTTAATCTGCATCCTGGCCGATACAAAGTGTAATCTCTGATAAGTGCCACCAAATCTTGAATCTCTTTCTACATGTTAATGGTTGTATCACAAAATGTGTTCACCAGCTAATTCATTAACTGTACAAGTGGTTACGCCCTTTTTTTTTTATTTTCTTTAAATTCTTATGAGAATATAATCTAGAAAACTTTTTATTACATTTCATTATTATAAATATTTCAACCAATCAGCTGGTTCAGAGACAGTTTTAGGATATAATTGAATATGTGATTGTAAGTATATTAATTACTCAAGAAATAAATATTCTTAAGATAAATATTTTCCTTAATGAAAAGTATAGATATAGCTATTAATTATCTACCTAAATGAATTGAATGCTCCTTAAATTAACCAATTAAACATCATCGTGGGATTTGTTCAGATTTTTTTGTGTAATTAGCAATCCTGCAACCACCAACAGGAAACCCTGTCTTCCAGTTCCCATTTCTGGAACGCCGCTAGAGATGAGAACTTTAAGAAATACAGCTTCGTCAAAAATTTCTCTATGAAACTGAATCAAAGGGCAACTTGTCCAACATCTATATTCCAGGCAGAAAACTACGCAGTTGGAAAGTATGTCAGTTCAAGCTCAAAAGGAATTAACGAGGAGCCAGTAATGCTATTCAGTAGTCAGATCGCCTATTTCACCTGAGCAAGGGTTAAGGCACATCAGTTGTTGAGTTGAGTTCGCACAACTGGAAAGCATCAGAGATTTGTTCCGCCTGCTTCATTTCCTCACAAACAACTAGCAAATCAGGTTGCGGTGTTTCAAAGATTTCAACCAGTTAAATGTCTATTACAGTACGCATAGTGCACTAATATATGCATAGTACACTAATCCGATTCTTAATTAATTAAGGACTTACTTGGGTATTCCTCACGTGACAGCAGATTATTTCATCTGTGTGGTTCTCAAATTTAACATATACTATTTTCCTCCATATATATATATATATATGACACCTTCAATCACCAGACAACAAATTCATAACTAATTATACAACTACTAACATTGTTATTTTATTTATGTATATTTTTTCTAAGGCAGAAATAAGCTGCCGGCCAAATATAAGTTTTTTTCTTCTTCTCTTTGGAAGGTTATTACCTAAATATGGTTACTATGTAGTGTAGAAGATAGCGCCAATAACACTGAACAAACTCAAAAAATATCTAAATGTCACGTCAAAAGTGCCCCAAAACACACTAAAATTAGTTTTCCGGAGAAATATTTCAAAGGAAAGTGACGAGTGCAGTTGGCATTCCAAATTGAAAGAACATTGTTATAGGGGTCGGAAAAACAGTCCACAAACTCCAAAACTCACTCTGTAAATGGTGCTCTCTGTCTGAGTGGTTAGAGTATAAGTTTCAAGAAATCGCTGCTATCGAAAAGTCACCAAAAAAAAAAACTGCTTAGGAAATCTGCACTTTGTTGAACTATGCTGTTCACTCATACAGAGATTCACACTCGCATACACACACTCAAAATGTTTATTTCATTGCGAATTCACTTTCTAATTTGTTTCGATCACTGCAAGTCTACTTACAACACGGGCAGCGGAAGGAAAAATTACTATCGATGAATTGAATTCACATATTCGTCCTTCAAAGACCTTTCTATATCCTAGGTAATTTGAACGGACCGAATAATAAGTTTAAATCAAATGAAAAAGCATTATAATGAATTGTCCACACCCAAAATTGATATACATAAAAATGCTTTATTCATCTGACTAATAAATAGTAAGTCTGTAATTAAAGTTTTATGAATGGAGAAACAAACAATAATAGACCTTCTAAAAATCCTAAAGAAATAGCTTTAAGCGAAGATAATCAAGACATAACCTCACAAATATATTGAGAAGGGCAAAAATTTCTACATTTATAGCATATGCGTTGGAAGGGCGTTTTTGTTCTTGGCGTTTGGTTGTTCTTTACATGCTAATTCCATTGATAAATAGATAAATAATAGATTATAATGCAGTTAGCATTGTTATGTAGATGGGCAGGAATATTGTCTCTGGCAACGCAAATCACTCAATAAATGGATTAATAAATTATTTAAGAGTATAAAAATTCAGTTTTATTTGTGAATGCAATTATTCATCAAATGAGGAAAAATTTCAAAAAATTGTCGAAAAGTATTTTTAATATTTTATTAACCATAATAATGGTATATATACACCATGGAATAATAACAAATAGTACCGTAGGCGTACTACAAGTATTAAATAAATATGTCAAAAAGTGACGGACGCTAATTGACCAAGTTGAAGTACAGTAGCACTGAGTTAGATGCGGCCTAGTGGTGAACATAGAAAGTCAATTATCATTGTGATCTCTACTGGCTATGATAACATTAACATTGTGATCTCTATTGGCTCCAGCCGGATGGCCGGATTTTACGTCACCATTAATGTCACTCAGTACAAAAGAAAACAAAATATCAAGCAAAATTGGGAAAGTTGTTCCCTTCGAATTAGTAAAAATTATTCCTTTCCACAAACCTAATTTATTATGCACATATGTCGCAAATAGATTATATAATAATATCGATATTTTACTAATGGCGTTCTGATGTAAATGTTACTAATACATCACTTAGTTTGGACAACATGATCGACATTATGTAGATATCTCTAATAATTATTTTCCGAATGCTACTCATTGTAAAATTACTTGGCAGGCACAGACTAGACTTGGCGATCGTCATCACACGGACGTTTAGTGGGAAAATCTTAATCGAAACACTTCGAATCTCGAAAACCTCTACGAAAGCTTCTACGATTTTCTCTAAACCGGGTATTGCTACTATCGGTTTAAATATAAATTTTTGGAATAAATATTAAACCCAAAAGAGGATAACTCTCTTATTTTGCCCAGTCATTATGTTTGCCGGACATTCCCAAACCTAATTCATATTGATAACCTCTAATGGGGTCTGACTAATAGGATGGAATCACAATCTGCACATTCTGATAATTCCTCTGCCCAGGTTGAACTTGACATATTTTCCAATTGCGTGAATTTCCGCCCTTGAAGATGCTTATAAACTTGTTCCTTAACTCCGATCGCCTAGTTCTAATCCCATATACCCCAGCCTCTGCCCCTCTTAGGAGTTCTCAACCCAACCTAATAAAATGTTCTTTAATACAAATCATAAATCATCATTGCCCCTTTCTGTTGTAGTATACAGCCAATAGTTAACGAAACTATTCCAACTAAACTTGGTATGGGTAAAAGGAAGGTTCGTGGCGAGTTTGCAAGTCCCGCAAGTTGGCCAACTCCAATATAATAGTATTAATAAAAATGTGAGTTCGCAAGTATTATTTGCTCCGTTATTGCGAAAAATATGATTTTAAAGTTTGAAACTTGCAATCTTAACTAAAAGTAAAATAAGTAAATAAATAATAAATAAGCTTTTATTTTCCAGTCAATGAAAACAGGAAAACTTTTTAAATTTGTTCATATTGTGAAAGCGAGAAAAGTGAGAGATAGATAGGGTAGGGGAGTTTAAGGAAAAATTCCATTACGTAACCAGTTATTGTGGTATATGACGTAGGGGAGGCAAGTTGATACATACGGTTGTATGTTGAACTTTAGCAGAAGTATGGAGAATACTCGAGCAGAATAAGTATTCTAAAGCCAGATAAATGTGTTTATGTGTGTGTGTGTGTGTGTGTGTGTGTGTGTGTGTGTGTGTGTGTGCGCGCATGTACGGCAATAGAAAGTATAAGGTTTATTTAAGTTTGAGATGGTTTTGTAAAAAAGGGGCGGGATGGTAAAGAAGGAATAGCGGCAGGCTGCAGTCCGCCATATTTAGCTGAGCAGCTTCACAGCTTTAGAATAAAAGAGGTTAGAACTATAGACCGGGCTCAAACATGCTGCTGGATTTGTGAGGAGTAGGTTAAGTTTTCTTTCTCGTTGTATAGGCGGGAAGACGGGTGTAACTGCAAGGATGAGGGGAGAAGAGTTTCAAGTTAAAAAAAAAGTTTAGACAAAATATGAGAGTAGTTAAGGTAGCGAGAAAGTTGGCCCAGAGTTCTACAGCTCTTGGACATATATTCTAACCCCGTTGGGCTTTAACAAGAACTACCATCCCCCACCGCTAGGTGCGCTCCTACCGCCTTTCTAAAGGAGGGGAGCTAAGTTCCTTTACTATCTAGTACGGCGATTCCCCTCTTCCAGTTCCCCTCCAGAACTCCAGCAGACCGAAAGAGAGGGCCTTATCATATCATAATTTATGTCATCTAATTACATTTTATTGAATTCTGATCCTATACTCTCTAGTGGACTTAATACCTCCTTCATAATTCTGAGTATTATCTCTATGTATATGGTAAGTCAATATCCCCAGGGACTCCCTTCTATTGCCATTCGAGTGCCGCTTACAATATCATTTTGTTAAACAATAGTAAATACAATGGTATATACCGACAAACACATATTTATTTGTAATAATATTCTCAAATTACAGTCAACCATAATTCATTACTTTATCTGTTTTGTTTTGTCTTCTATCCACCCATTATAATAATTATTTAGATTTATCTTTGTTTTATTATACAATGCACAATATATAGTGAGTCTCAACCAATAATCCCTCTTAACACACTTATTTTTACTTATTTTACTTTCTCCTTTTTCAATGCAATGGTTCTAAATTTATCAAAATTGTGGGCGTTATGGCATTAAACTTTCCTATAAATTTAAACTGTCATTTCTTTGGATTATACCGTCCCTCCAACTAGACTAAAGTTATGAAAAAAATTCAAGTTTGAAGAAAATCGGTAACCGGAAGTCCCATTTCATTGGATGGATTTTTCAGTTGTTCCAAATTTTCTCAAAATTAGTTCCTCCGATTTCCTTTAAACTATTCACATTGGGATCAGCTCAGTGGTAGCGCGCTGGACTAGCAACCCAGAGGTCCCGGGTTCGAGTCCAGATGGCTGCCCTTAGATTTTTTCTTCCTAGGAACCTCTTACAGCTTACTGTCCGGCACCGCACTGAGAAGGCTCCGAACTTTGAGGTAGCTAAATAGGCCCAGAAGGGCTTTGGATAGCATAGAGCTTGGCCCCTCCCCATAGGCAATAAAAAAAAAAAAAAAACAATTCACATAAAAATCTACAACATTTATTTAAAAATTTTTCCGAAAAATTTCAATTTTCAATTTTTTGGGGGGAGGGAGCGCCAGGGCATTACAGGCTTAATGAAAGAAAGATAAGTTTATAATGCCCTGGGACCTATGTCTCTTAAGACCAGAAAAGAAGTTTACATCTTTTAATAAATATAATAATCACTCTCTTATCTGTGAGAACAAAATAAAATAAATTTCCACTAGTTATTTGCATTAATATTTAAAAAAAAATTGTTTACAATAGCAATATACAGGTTTAAAATTAAATTACTACTAATAATGAAGATTATAGAAATAATAATAATAACAATTTGTAAAAACTTAACAATTTCCTCTAAATTTTAGGAATAAATAATTATAAAAATAAAATTTAAAACTAAAAAGTGTTTTTTTACTTAACATATCAGTAGGTAAGTCGTTCCAAATCTGCTAGCAGCAACGTTAAAAGTCTAGAGGTCAACAGTCCTTGTAGTTCGTAAGTCTAGTGCAGCTTTTAATGAAAACATATCCACCAGATATTTTTGTGTTTGTAATTTGAAAAATTGATACATAATTGACAGTAAAATACCTGCTACATTAAGCCAGTTTAAACCATGGTAATGTGTAATTATGTGGTCAACTTTTCTAATATTTAATATAAACCGATGCAGGAGTTAAGTAATGTTTGTAATTTTAAATTCAGTTCAGAGTTTAAGTCAGCATAAACTAAGCAAGAATAATCTAAATAAGGAAATATTGGTGAACTAATGAGCTTTTACGGAGAGGTATAGATAGCATGTGGAGTTTCAACTGATACAAGGATTTATGAACACTTTTGCAAATATTGCTAACATGGCTATTCCAAGACAAGGTATTAGTAGAAATTGTCAATCCCAAACATTTTGCAGTCACAACATTAGGTATAATTACATTATTCACATTAATTTTGGGGATTAACTCCAAATTAATTGCACCTATATTTCTATTACTCCAAATATTCATTACATTAGTTTTAGAAATAGTAAATGAAATAAAATTAGACTTTGTCCAATTAATGATAGAATTTACATCAGACTTTACACTGGCGATACTAGATTCCAATTCAGATGGCAAACAGTGTAAATATATTTGTAAATCGTTCGCTTATTACACTAAGACGATCATTAATGTATAAACAGAATAAAAGAGGCCCCAAAACAGAACCTGTGGTACTCCAGAAGTAACGACTCTCTATATGATCTTTCCTCATTGCTACCAATCACTAACTGCCTTCGACTGCAAAGATATGAATGAAACCATGACAAAACAGGATCTGAGAAATTTAATGATTTTAATTTATGAAGTAGAAGTGACTGACAGGAAGATTCAAAGGCCTTTGAGAAATCAAAAAGTAGAAGAATAGTCACTATTCTTTTGTCAATAGCCAAACGAATATCATCTGTTATTTTCAGTAGAACAGTTTGTGTACTGATGAAGAACACCTCCCACGAAACTGTTTCAATTAGAACTACGTATGAAACACTCACAGACTTTTTCTTATTTCGATTTGTAAAAGTGTAGTTGACAAATAGGAACGAGATTACTTCACGCTCCTAGAGTATTGGACTAACGCGAGGCTCCCGGATTAGAGTCCATCAGTGATGCTCTTAGACTTACTCGCTCTAGAAATCTCTACACCTCAGTGTGCTTTAATGGGCATCGTTTTCAGTAACGAGCGAATACTACCCGCAGGCTGGCAGGGCACTGAAAAGATTTCGAGTGAAATGACCTCACACAGGAACGTTTGGGACTTATATAATGGATATTGGACGAGGTTTAGAAACTTCTCGCTACTCAGTATCGTGAGAGATTGAGAAGATGTCCAAGAATTATAATAATGAACCTCCTAGTCAATATAAACAAGAACACAGAGATGATGTAATTAATGATATTAAAATTGCAATATAACATAATGTGCAAAGTTACTGTTTAAGAATGATGGAGAAAAATGAAGATTTTTTGGTGTGGGAACATATCAAGGTAAGTTTTAATGGGTATGAAGTGAAAAACAGCAGGTCTACTGTCGCAGTATGGGACCGGGCACACCTGTCCGAAGCTCATAATTCATGAAACTGTGAAGTAGGAGAGAACATAGCCTGCGCAAACCCCCACCATTGTCACTTTCCCCACCAGTAATCATCAGACCACTAGATATTTCTCTTTTTTCTTCTGTCATCTTCACCATGGCGGTACACAAACCATTTTTATTATCTTAAAAACTAACTCCATTACGCTACAGCCACCTCAACTAACTTTATATATTTACTTCTGTAATGGCGATGCAATCGAAATGAGCTGCTTCCTTAACCAAAAAAAGAAAAGAAAGTTTGTATACTAACTACATAATATATTATCAGTTTTATTTAAAACATTTTTCGGGATAAATAATTCTGGATAAGGAAAGAGGTAAGAGGAAATCGTGTAGTTTCACCCCGGATTTTTACTTATGAACATTTAGAAACCACGCTGAGAGGTGTGTGTTTGATGTGAAAATGTTGGAGATCGTAATTTGTTTGTAGATAGTGTGGATAATCTAGTGGTGCTACTCTGGACTACTGATGCTACACTATATTTGCAAATAAGCTTGAGTGACAACTAACGACGAGTAGTGTATCATATAGCCCAGTTCATCAACCATAGTATCATTTGCATATCTACATAAAGATGTGGTACATGTAAACACAGATATACGCAGAGAGTGAGCTGGGTCAGCAGTGCACACTATTTTACACCTCTATATCACATTCACATTTTACCAATCCATTCATTAAAACACTGCTCTGATCTTCTCTCATCACGTTTGCAAAATCCAATCACATTAAATAACAAGTCATTTATTATACTCCGAGAAAAGTTTTCAAATCTGGCATAATAGAGGAATATTTAATATCCCTCCCCTTCCTCCCACTAGAACACTTTTAAAATGAAGTTGTCCACATTAAAAATGAAGAATGAGTTGAAAATGAGTTGATGAGTTGAAAAAGAAATGACGAAAAATGAGTTGTGTGTCAAATGAATGTGATTGCTTAATGATAGTAGTTTATGGAATACACCAAGTTTGCAGAAAATATTTGGAGTTGGTTTCGAAAAAATCGCGAAAAACTAAAGAAAAAAACGCACAATAAAGAGACACTACCAGCTAACGACTTTTTAACCGCAATGTTTAGACCGGATTCTATATTAGAACCAATCAAAGTTAAAATTCGTTCTTGAGATATTTTTTAAAATAAAAAACAATTTTCTATAATAGAAGAATAATTTCATAAAATTACCCCCCAAAAAAATCAGCGGCCTACGTTCAATCTCTAGAGATTAGCTTCTACTGGCTACAGTGCCTGCTATTTTGGCCCACACCACTTTCAATCTCTGGAGAATAAAAGTAAAACATAGTTTCAATTAAACAAATTTAAAGCTTTGGAAGAATTTGCTAAATATTTATTAATGTAAAGTAGAAGTGCTTGAATTCAACATTTGTTTCAACATTTTACAATCAATTTAGCAATAAATTTAATATCAAAAAACAGAATATAATTATGCTTAACTTTAACTTAATGTTCTACAACCTTCCTGAAGATAACCTTCTCCTGTTCAATAGACAACATTCTCTTAGATGTTATCATATACGTCTTAACAATTTTTATATCCTTTTTACTTTCTGTTACTCCTAGTAAGAGGAAGTATTGTAATCGTGTCAAATGTCAAATTTTGTTTTATTAAATAATTTTGACTGCTGCAGGAAAAAATATAATATTTAAGGCGAGAGTACAGTGTTCTCGTGCACTTCCCATGACTCGCGTCTGAATTGTGTTTGTAAAAGTGACCCCTGTCTCTATTGTCAAATAAATATTTTATATTCCCCGTCTTGTAAATAATATAAATAACTTGGTCAATTTTGCATTAGAAGGAAATATTGTTATGGTATTAAATTGACATCTAGATGAAGTATGAAATGAATTGCTTAAACGAATCACCTTCACTGGGTTAAGTGTGTACGAACACAATAACTCAAAAACGAAAAATCGAAAGCTCGAACTTGTTTAGATACCTCCACCATCCACACCCAATATAGGTATTTCGATCAAAATCCATCACGCAGAATTGTAAATTTATTGAATATTTTTTTCACTTGTTCGCGATTTTCTCTAATAGTTGCACTGCGTTACCGCCCATACATGTCCCATTAGCAGGTTCACTTGTAATGCGGTACGATTGCCCACCGCTGTTTAGCTTCTCAACTATTCATTTTAAACGGACTATTTTGCACTTATCGTTAGTACTTATATCTGAACGAAATAAATGTAATATATAACGCATTCAATTCGATTTTTACAAAGATTATCTTCTAGGTAGCTGAAAATGCCTGCCATTACATTTGCAAGTACATGAACTTGCGCTTTATTCAGTATACGTCCAACTTTGAAAGTGTAACGTTCTCATTTGCTTCACCATACTTCATATTTGCTTGGAAATGAGTGATAAAACAGAACAATTTTTGTCCCCCATGACTCATGATCTAATTGCACGAACTACTTCCTGTTTTTATTTCTTGAAGTTATCTGAACAGGAAACATAAAACAAGAGTTGCAATAAAAGCGAATCGAATTTGAAGCCTAAAGACGCTGTCAAAGTAACTGTGGGTCATATGTTACCCGAATCAAAAGAAAATTTACTATATACGTCCTTTCTGCACACCCTTTTTGAAAAATATTTGACACATTGAACGCCTTAAATTTCGTTAACTATCTACTCACATACTTCCCTACCGGTTTGAATTTTAATAATTTTTCACAGAAATTTCCTTTTAGAATGTTCTGGAGGAGCTGCGATGTTAAACTTAACTACGAAGAGCCGCTTCAGAACAAAGTACGATTAAGCATCCTTTGAGTATTAAGGTAAACTAAAAATACGCGAGGATTCCAAGTTTGAAGAACATCGGTCAACCGGAAGTGTGACTACAAAGAAAACATTTCTGAGATCTTCGAAATTTTATAAAAAGTGACTCCAACAATTTCATTTTTAGAGAAAGTATTGTAATCGTGTCAAATTTTCGATATTGGAAATATCCGTTTTGAGGTCCTCTGAGTGAAAAAAAAGTGGTTTTTAGCAATTGGCCTGTGAGTGTGTGTACCTACACACTCACCTGAGTGTGTGTGTAACAGCATATCTCAAACACGAAAAATCGCAAAATGTTCAAACTTAATATTTCGTTAAAGTGCTACCAGGAGACCTGAGAATAAGCTTTTCGTAAAAGTCGTTCCCCGGAAGTGCCATTTTGCAGAATCAATTTTTCGGCATTTGTGATTATCTCAAAAATGGCTACAACGATTTTCTCCAAAGCTACAACGATTTTACTGAGATTGTAGTAAATATGTAGGACATTAGAGTTCGGCTGCTATTGGGATTCCGATGAAGGCGATGTCTCGTGGACTTCCAGGTCATTGAATTCTTTTCACCTGAGAAGCTGCTTTATCCCCACCACCATCTAATTTGTGCAAAAAGTTAAGTAAAAATTCCATATTTACTACACATACAATGAGCCACAATTTTTATTTGAAAACTTTTCCGGAAAATTCATTTAAGGGCACTTTTAGGGGAGTGGTGGGATGGGGTTTTCCTCTGAAGTGCTATTTCAGTATATTACACTAATCCAACATCTAAATAATATTAATTAGAATTAAACATGATGTCGAAATTCCGAATGCAGTCCTGAGAATAAGCTTCTCGTAAAACTCAACTGGAAGTGCCACTTCTACAGAAACAATTTTTCGGTTTTTTGATTTTTTCTCAAAAATGGCTCCAACGACTTTTCTTTAAAGTTGACATATCTACTGCATATATAATGGCGCTACTAATTTTATTACGAGATTAAACATTTTTCTGGGAAAATTCAAATAAGAGCGATTTTGGTAGAGAGGGGTAGTTGCGTTTTCCTTTGCAAGTGCGATTTTTTTTTTCATACTGAAGTATCCCACCAGGATGAGCATTTATTAACTGCATGTTCATCGGAGATATTACGTAATAGAAGGAAGTGCGAATTTATGAATTTTTTTTGCTTGTTTCCTGGAATTTCCTCCATTGGGGGGTTTCATAAACATATACAGAGACTATACTTGCAGGGATCTATCAAACACTTATAACTAAATTGCAGTAAGAGGAGTTGTGTGATGGTCAAACATGCAATACTAACTGCACGTCTGTATTAACCTCAACATTTATCACTTTTATTTCAGAGATTTATCCGTTATAAATGATTTTACTGAGATTGTAGTAAATATGTAGGACATTAGAGTTCGGCTGCTATTGGGATTCCGATGAAGGCGATGTCTCGTGGACTTCCAGGTCATTGAATTTTTTTCACCTGAGAAGCTGCTTTATCCCCACCACCATCTAATTTGTGCAAAAAGTTAAGTAAAAATTCCAAATTTAAAGAAAATTTATCAATTATAATTTACTGTTTTAAACCAGATGTCTTTTTTAAGTTTAAATAATACAAAACCTCAAATCACTTAACTTGATTTTTCGCTTAAATATCACCATTAAAGGATCCGATCATCTGTTTCGTTGAATTCCGTACACGGAAGTTCATCTTTATAGGATTTTTTTCTTTAGTTTTTCGCAATTTTCTCGAAAGTAGTTCCATTGATTTTCCTTAAACTGGCATTCTAATGATATGTAATTGATCAGCAAATTCGAATGAAATATTTCTCTGGGAAATTTTATTATGTGGGGTCTACGGGGGGGGTGACCTTACATTTACTCCTCAGCTGTCATTTCAGTAGGAACTATCGTTGCCACATTGACATTATACTAAGAACAATTAAATATGTTACATATTAGTTAATAGTTACAGATTAGAAGTAAGTTTTTTACTTACAAGCTGAGAAATGCTTTAGTAAAGCAATAATGGAAAAAACCTTGTGCCTGTTTTCAACCTAAATGAAAAATGAAAATAAATTATTTATTTAAAAATAAAAAACTCAGAAGAGGAAGAGAAAAGAGGGGGAGGGGTGCTACAGATAGCTATCAATCATGTATAGCGCATCCCTGCAACTGACAGGTATCCGAACCAATTCTACCAATCACATGTTTGATTTTTACTATGAATTTTTTAAATGGTATTTTCCTTCCCCAGTGTGTGTGTGTGGTACGTGTACATATTAGAATTCAATAAAAAAATAGAAAATAACCCTCTTCTCGATGGACAAATTTCTAAGTTCATTACATAATGCAAAGCCAACAGCAGTGCCATACGGTTGGTAATATAATATGATATTACATCAATCAACAAATAAACCATAATAATATGTTAATTAGTCGTTTATTATGGATCAGGTGAGAGGCGCCCGGTTTTTTCAAAATACTGTAACCTACCAGCTGATCGAATTACTAATTGTGTGATTCTGTGATTATTATTCTTATGATGTGTACCACTGTATTATGGGTAAATAATAAATGATATACACATATTCTTATTTAATTACATATTGATAAGATTTTAAATCATATAGTTCTATCATTATAACCTTTGCAATGGAATCAATCACTATCAAATTCAACAAATAATAGCTGGATTCAGCAGCCGCATCGAGGTGCCACCGCTGAACTTCCATGCGCACGCATTACTTTCCCTGTCACGCCTACTGCAATATTGGTGAAAGAGCTTCAACTTCGACAGCGAATGTTAAAAGAAGCTGTCTCTAGCGGTAGGAGAATCTAAGGGCTTAACGATCAGTCACCAGATAAAGTTTAAAGAGTAAACAGTCGCCTTTGACGAGTCAACTTTGAAAGGATCGCCAAACCACACTGGTCATTCCACTGTTGGAACCAGCAATAGTTCCAACTAGTCACATCAAGGTTTCAAGAAACTACATAAGCCAACGCTTATCACCTTCATCACGCTACTAACACTCATCACTCTTCGTTCGGTCACTCTGCCTTCCATATACTCTTCCCTTCTTACTCGGTAAATCGTCAAAATATAAATTGTGAGTATAGAATTAGTTCGTGTGTTCTCATTTCAGCATCACTATCCATCCATCCCTTACATCATTCATTATACCTTGGTACTGGAATTGAGGAAAAGTGTTTACTTGCGTTGGTAACACGATTGATCGTATAACCTCCTGTATGTATAACTTTGGAAGCCAGTATTTCCAGGTTTTTGAAAACCTTACTTTTCTGTAAATTCTTCAACGTAATCATGTGTTTTGTAGACAACATCTAAAACATAAAATTAGATCAGTTTTAGCGGTTTGCCTTGGATCACGGAGAGTCTCCGGGTTCAATTCAAGTCAGCGTTGCACTCAGATTTTGGTTTTCAACGTTTGCAACGAGATGTCACTGTCCGCAAGCTGGCAGTGTACTGAAAATGCTCATGTTGTTGTTGCGGAGTCGTAACGTTACAGTCGGCTGGAGACCAACTACTGTCATTCGTCGCTCACAATCTGTGCTGCCTACCAGAATATCGCCATTATTCTGAATATATTTTATATTAAATAGGTGGCTTTGTCGTAATGTTGTAGAATATCTGTGATTGTGTCCGTCAGAGCTTACTCCTTTCTATTTCTTGATTCTGTTTGATTTCCGACCTTCATCCATCTTTAAAAAAGACGATTAAAGCAATGTTTCTACCCAATGTAGAGTTTCGTTTAACATTATGAAAGTCCAAAACCTACTAAAACCTACTTCAGAAGTAAATAAAAAAAAAGCTGTGGAAGATTCCGCTCAAATATTCTGTTATATTTTGTATTTATTAACCTATTTATTATAGTCGGCCTTGGGCAGTCAAAGTGTGCACAACTCTGTTTATTAATTCGTCATTACTTAGTTACGATTATTAACTTAAAAATACGATTATTGTACTTAAAGTTACCGCTTACTCATTAACAATAATTTTTTAATTTTTTTTTTCTCTAACAATTAGAATCTTTAGTGCAGTTTTATTTCCTTTGAGTTTTATTAAACAGTTTGAACAATTTAATTTTATCTAATTTCATCACTGCTTTATTTGTTAGCCATATCAACTTGCAGCATCTTTGGACTTTTAGATTCATCTACTTGGTAAGTTTTGTGTTGGCGGTGGGGTGCATCTTCTTCTAACCCCTCTCCAGCAGCATATTAAACAGCTGCTGTCGGTCTGTCAGTTAGTTGGCCGCGGCCTCTCGCTGTGGGAGGTATCATCCGGGGTCAATAAAAACTTTGGAATCTAATAACACCGAATTGCCTGAACTAGGCATTCAGCCATTGAAAATGGATAAAACCCAATGTACATCAGACACCAATACGGACTGTATTACACCTATCAAAACGATTCTAATAAGTAACGTAAATTCACTAATAGCCCTAAATCTCCTTTCGTCATACCTACATCTAATAAATATGAAGTTCTTTCGGCAGAGACGAGTCCGAACATGAATTAGATGCGCCTGGCACTTCAGATCAACAAATTAACAAAATAACGAAGTCGTCATTCAAAATGCCGCCTATCGTTACGTATTCACAATTTAAAAACCGTAACAAAACCTTAAAATTTATCCAATCTAAAATCTCTGGGCTGATTGAATTGAAAATAAAAAATGACCGAGTTTTGGTATATACTCAAAATATAAATGACATTAATTTCTTTAAAGAATTCTTAAAAATTTCAAACATTGAATACCATACATACTTGCCTGCATCGAACCTTGGGCTAAAATGGTTGTTTACTTGCCTTCAGCGCTAACATCAGATGACATTAAAGCAGATCTAGAAAATAAGGGACTTAATGTAGTGGATGTTAATCAGTCTCTTCTCAAAGGCAACCGGTCTACTCCGTCAACTTTGGATCAACTACTACCTTAATGATATTAACGGTGTAAAAGCAATACTGCAATGCAGAACAATATTGCAATACTGCAATACAATGGCAAACAAAGTACAGTAGTAGAGTTGCAATAAACATTTGTTACAACTGGCAAAGTATTGGTCACCTCTCCAAAAGCTGCTTTAAATTCCCGTTTGTGAATTATGTGCTGAAAAGTACAGTTCTTCTAACAGTCCTGTTGAAGAGAAAGCTACTGTTCTTAAATGCGCTAATTGTGGCGGTAATCATAAACCTACAGATAAGAACTGTGTCGCTGTTCAGGAGGCTGAACAGAAACGCCGAAGTATGCGGTCTCGACTTTCTATGCGCAACTCAGTTAATCATAATAATTACAAGTATAGAGCCGCCGATTTTCCTCAATTTCCGTCCTATACACCAGCTCAGGAACCATCCGCAATAACATGGCCGGCCGGGAATCAACAACAACAACAGCAATAGCATCAACAACAACAACAGAGCCCCAGCAGTACGTCCAGCTTTAGCTCAATATTTCGCTACATAAAAAAATATGTTCAATTTTCAAAAAATTGTCTGCATAATAAAATCAACCATCTTGAAAATTAAATGCTCCCCTGACCCTTTGTCTAAAGTAGTCGCTCTAATTGAAGTAGTCTGCACTCTATTTTATTAATATTTTTGCAATAACCGATTATTAACATTCTACGCGTTCAAACACTTACATGTAAACTTTTAGAATGGAACTCTAATTCTATTCAAAATGAAGTTCACGAATTAACCCAGACTTTATTAGGGAGGCATATAGATATTTGCTATCTATGTGAAACGAAACTCAGTCCTAACCAAGCGCTAAAAATTCCTGGCTATCGTATTTATAGGAATGACAGGAACACCTGCGGTGGTGGGGTAGCAATAGTTATTAGGACTGGCATTAAACATGAAAGTATTACTTTGCCCTCAACCTCCTTTGTAGAGGCCGTTGGGATAAAAGTGTACTTTAGTAAGCTGTCAATGGTGATAATCTCTTGCTACAAACCTCCTCTCCGTATATTCTCTTCTAATGACATCCCAGAACTGCTATCTATGCATAGACAAGTATTATTATTGGGCGATCTCAACGCCAAACATATAGCCTGGAACTGCAGCTCTAATAACCCATCTGACGAAGATTTGTCCTGCCAACATAACTTTTTGATTGTTGCCCCAGATATCCCAATTGCATACTCCCCTTCCCAGACAGCCAAGTGTTATTGACATAATAATAGTCAAAAATATCCCAAACTACACCTTCCCACAAAGCCTTTCCCTACTCAGTTCTGATCACAACCCTGTCTCACTTAACATATTAACATACCATTCTTCCGACTGTAAACCGTCTGAATTACCGCAGAGCCGACTGGAAAAAATTCAAAGACATAATCAATATTAATATAAATCTACACGACAACACCAGAGACGACTTCTATAGACGACTAAATAGACGACTTCTCTTCCATAGGTACAGCAATAAGCCAATTTATTAAACTAATCAATAGAGCTGTTGAGGAGAGCAGCATCCCGCTAGTAACTTCCCAACTACTTCACAATGAGTTACCTAATCATATTCAACTGCTGATCAAAATCAAAAATGCTTTCAGACACTTCTATCAAAAACGCAGATTTCCAATTTATAAATAATTACTAAATAAGTAGATAAATTAATACTTACATGGCGAAATAGCAAATGGACTAGATTTATTTCAAATCTCGTCTACAATAGTAATTCCTTCTGGAGGGCAGTAAAATACTTCAGAACTCCAACTGACCTCTATCAACTCTCCTCTCATCTACAACAATAGGACTTACTCTTCTGACTCAGTCAAAGCCCAGATTATGCCAACTACTTTGAACAGATACACAAACAAAATGACCACTTCAGCACTGCAACTCACTCGCACAAAATAGCCCTTACTGTTACGAAACTACTAACTGATTCATTTAACCTTCGAGACTGCAGACTTACAACACCCAAAGAAGTTATATCAATCATCCGCTCTAAAATAAAAATAAAACTTCACCCGATACTAACGGCATCCCCAATGTTCTTCTCAAAAATATTCCGCGTAAAGGCTTCGTATACCTAACTAACCTTTTTAATAAGTTGTTATCCCTCAGTTATCCCACCGGCTTGGAAAACCTCTATAGTCATCCTCATCCGTAAACCCGGCAAACCTCCCACTTCCCCATCTGGCTATCGACCGATTTCTTTACTCAGTTCCATCAGCAAAATCGTTGATAAAATAATCCTTTGTAGATTTACTGAACACCTATACTCTAACAATATACTAACTGACGAACAATTTGGCTTCCACAGAACTTCCACTAACTAGAATTATTGACACTCAACTTTCACCTCAAAAAACACATGGGCATGGTACTTCTTGACATTGAAAAAGCTTTTGACACTGGCACACTGGTCTCATCTTTCGACTAACACAATACAATTTACCTCTATACTTAATCAAACTTACACATTCTTACCTTACAATAGACAATCCTACGTGCATTTTAGTACTGTCTCCTCTCATCTCTATTCAGTTAAAGCCGGCGTTCCCCAAGGCTCAATCCTCGCTCCTATCCCATCGTCACCTACATAAATCCTTTTTCTAAACTTGCCCACGTCAACTTAGCCCTCTATGCTGACGATGTCGCTATTTACACACACTCCTGGAGAAATGACACGATCACCAACAGACTTACAACTTAAATAGACAAAATACTGTACAAATGGAAAATAAAAATTAACCACAACAAAGCCAACTCCTTTTTACAAAACGCAGACCCATAATCAACAAACTCTCTAAATATAACAATACTGTTATACCATGGACAATCAGAGTTAAATATCTTGGAATAACTCTAGGCAGCAGACTGAACTTTACCACTCACATACAGGACAAAGTCAACTCAGTGAGATGGCCATCAGACTACTCACCCATGGCCCAAAATGACTGCACGTAAGAAACTTCTACTCTACAAAACCGTAATTAGGCCGATGTTGTTATACGCTTCCTCTGCCTGAAGCCTAACCTGTGCCACTAATATCAAAAAATTACAGACTATACAGAATTTCTTAGACTCGGACTGACTCACCACGCTACACTAAAGTCACCCACTTACAAGAGACAAATTCAACAGAAACTGTACACAACTACGTCAAAAATAGACTACTAAAACTACTGACATACTTAGACAGCCACACAAACCCTCTTTGCCGCGAAGTTGGAAACTATGACCGAACAATTACGTACAGACACAAAAGAGTTAGAAGCATTCTTAATTAACCCTTCCCCCTGAGCTGCAGGTTTTTCCTTCCTTTTCCCTGCAATGAAAATCCCCAACAATAATATGTCAATTTTATTTGTATTGAAGGGTGTAATGTTTATACATTGGAACTTCAATGTCATTTGTAAATATGCATGTAAAAATTTGTAAATAAAATTGTATTGAATTGAATTAAATTGCCTATTTATTATATTAACAATTTAACTATTATATCTATTAACTATTTATTATTACCTAAACGGCTAAGTCGCATCTAAAGACAAAATACAATCGCTTTTTTAGAAATAGTTAAGACTATTTGATTATTTTATTAGGCCAGGATGCTTCCAACACTGGCGACTGTATTAAGGTCACAAGAAGGGTGCTTCCCGTTGCCTATCAATTCGTATAAGCCTTTATTGTAAGAGGTACCTCCGAATGTATTCGGCAACAACGCTACATGAAAATTGGGAAATCACCGATATTTCGAACTAGGGCTGCTCGCACTATAGCCAAAAGAATTACAGAAGTCTGCTAGACGAAAGCCCTGACCATAACCTAACAGAACTCAAGTAACCTAATCTAAGCCAAACTCTTTTGAATGAGATAAATTAGAGCGGGAGCTGCCAATGAATAAAGAGGAAGTTGAAGCTCTAATCGCTAAAATATGACAGAATGGGAGCGCTTCATTGGATAGGATGCAGATAACACCCATCAATGAGGGACAGATGAAGATTAAATTTCTTATCAATAATCTTAGATTCTTCTTATATCAGACTTAAACTCTTATCTCTGAGATAAGAGAGAGATATTTGCTTTATCAATGAGATAACGGGGAGAGAAAGCTCTAATCCTGAACTTAAGACATTTGTTACGTATTTGCAAGCTCGGTAAGTAGTTCATCCGGCACCAACAGATGGTTTCCGGGAATTTAGAACGCTGCAGGAACTCGGTAAGGAGACCATAGGCAGGTCTTGCTGTAATGAATAGAATGGTGGGGCAACAAAGACAGAAAAAGCACCAAATCAAAAATAACAATCAATTTATTGATGAACAAGCGCTTCCCCAGTTCTTCCGCCTCACATCCGAGCTCGAAAACGAACGCTGGCTAGTGAGTACGTCCCGGGAATTACTCTGACTGTCTGAATGGCAAACAAACCCTTCCAGGGCTGTCCACAGGTTGCTGAAGAAAGGATGAGCTCACATCCGTCGAAGGACCAGCAGGTAGTAGGCGCTGCGAAGCTGTTGGCACAAGAATAAATATGTAGGAAAATAACGTTAAATACAGAACTGCAAATTCTCAAACTAGGGTTGAGAAAGCATATGTAATCGAACTAGGAGGTCGACTAAGAGACGTTAAAGTGAGTATACTTGCCTTAAAGTTACTGCCTCTTACGCCTCCTTTAATCAGAATTTGGTCGGTCTGGTGTATAGAATACGTCTCCCCAGAATGTATAAGTTGAGCAGGCAGTGAAGAGTCACTTAGCTTCAGAGCGATTTCAATTATCGCATAAATGGCATCTGCCAGCTTATAATAACAATGAATAATGAGTAAAGATAAAGGAGAGGAAAAATGGGATAAATATCTTACTCAGAAAAGTAGAATGAAGTTAATATAAGCCACTTGCATCCGCCAGAGATTGACGCTATCTGAATTGGTGAATCTTGTAATCACCACTGTTGAATAGGCACGTAATGAATGTTAAAACTGTAAAGTAAATGATCACCAGACTGCTAGAAGTATTACAAACGTGAGGCTGCCACTGTCCGGCGTAAAAAGAGAAGTATGGTACTGCGAGTTGAAGATAGCCACAAGAAAGTGTGAAATACACTTGAGTAATAAGATTGGTATGCAACCATGCAAACTCACAAAGAATAAACGTCAACACAAATGATTTGTAAGATAATACTTAATAAAAGAGTGCTGTCTGGGGTAATAGCGTCAGTGCTACTCAACTACATGTGCAGTACTTGGAGGCTACTGGGAGACTACTGGTAGCGTCGGTCTCGCAAAACACGATAAGAGGTGTCAGCCAGTGCTCAAAGTGACGAGATTTCTAAATAATTTAGTACGACAGAGCTCTGGGTGACGAGAGTTACAAGTTATGTCACTGCCCTTCATTGATATCAGCACACTCTATTGATTTCTTAATCGACCAGGTTACGTATTCCGATGCATTTGTAAGAAACTACCCTTAAACCCCAGGAATACGTAACAACATTGTTTCTTTATCATTGAGATAAGACGGAGGCGTAGTTCTATTCAACGACAATAGGACCGAATAGGAGTTCTTGCTTTAAGATGCAGAAAGCTATAGGTAAATTAAACATACCATGCACTAGCGCGATCTGGATGGCTGTTTAGTCTCATTTTCTTTGATAGTTCCATAACGCAAAACTGGAATATCGTAAAGTTTGTGGATTCCGGAAAAGGAAATTTTGGAATTTTCCTTGTTCCCAACGTGGTTCTATTTATAACCAAGCACGTGACCATTGCAAGAGAAAGAGCGAGAGAGAGAGAGAGAGAGTAAATTCAGTGCTACCAATATTATCTAACCTTCTGTTAATCTATTACTTCAAGAAAAAGAAAACATTGAAATATTAATATAATCATTAGAAGTTACGTCATCCAATATGAGAGTATTATGTAACTTTATATACATTATTTTATATAGCCTTCATGAACGACACACACACACACACACACACACACACACACACACACAGAGAGAGAAAATAAATAAATAAAAATAATAATATTGTTAGATAAATTGAAGTAAGGTGAGTTATTTAATTATCCAGTAAAATACATTGACTAATTAGTACTTAAAACTTGGTGACTATCTAAAAAGATGTGTTTGATTAAACTAAACTAGATTTAAATTATATTTTTATGTTTAGTACAAACTTAGATTTTTATGTTTAGCTAAGACAATTTAGTACATTCTGGAACATTCCAGAAGTAAATAAAAGTAAATAGAACAATTTTTAACATGGTAGAACCTTCTGGAAGAAGAAAGAACACTTTGGAACGTTCTAGAATGCTCTAATATAAAGACAAGTGACTTTATGAGTCAGTGGGTTTCGTTATTACATGATTTAAAGTGAACTTGTGGATTTTTAGTAATGTTGCGGAGTTTCGGTGTTATGAGTAAAATTTAAAATTACCAATGCTATCGTTTATAAGAATTCTAAAAAGTTAATTTTTGTTTGTTTTTATAACGATCAATGAATGTTCATTCATACAATCCAGTGATCAAATCTTTATTGAAAATAATTTTTAATCATTAGATTGCCTTAATATTATATAATGGTTATATATTGGTGTGAGTGGGAGATAAAGAGTTTAGATTTATCAGAAATTATTAGATTTCTTAATCAGTGCTTCGCAGAACAGGCTAATTGGAAGCCGTTATCTCCCTTAAAACTTAATTTTCTCGGAAATACTGGGGGTGTTTTAAAGTGTTCAACTGAATAACAAATGTGTATATTGCAGCAAGTCCAGATTTTTGTTTTGTCAGTGCAAAAGGTTTCAAAGTTTCGGGCCAGACTATTTAAAATGTGTCTGTTTCAATTAATACAATGTTGAGTTTTATACCATTTCTGTGCAATTAAGTGCCCAAGTTTAAAGTAAAATCATCACACGCGTTTCATAACACTCAATAACCTATTCCGTAAAGCCGCCTTCCATTTAACAGATTGTCTTCGAATTTGAAATTCTAGCTATGCTTCTAATATATCTTAATATATATCAGAGACATTTTCTGTGGTAGCCTGCTTCATTTTGTGGTCATCGACCGGTTTCGGGCGTTCGCCCATCTTCAGGATGCGTTTTTCAGACAGTGTGCCAACACAGACTCGTACAGAGACTTAGTTTCACACTAACTGAGGTGTGTTTTTAAATACTAAACTCTTAAACTAGGTAAAGGGATGTGGCCAGATGGGTGGGAAAACACGTGTTTGGGTTGTTAAAGGGCAAATTCTTTTCTTACAGTGGACGCGGGGGTCTAATCATTAAACTCTGTTGTTGGAGGGAGACTTACTTCACGATTAACTAACCAAAATATTAAGAATATACAAAAAATAAAAAATAAGATGCACAAAATAAGTCTAAATAAAATTAAACAACGATTAAACTAACATTTTAAAATTCATTCATTCGTTTAAAACTGAACGATTTTTTATATAATTAAGTTTTCCAGTTCTAAAGAATTAAGAAAACTCCAGTCACTCTTTCACTTTTTCACGCAGCCCTCACATCCTCGCAAGCATGTATACCTAATTATGTTTTCTTATATAATTAAGTTTTTTATTATGTATCCCACAAACTATGTCACATCATCACTCACATACATCATCCAAACACGCACTTCTTCTTTTTTTTTTTTTTTTAAATATATACATATATATCTAAACTAGTAAATTTATATGTACATAGTGGATTTAAAACTAACCTAAACTTAAAATCTATTTAAGAACTATTTGTTGCGTGTGTAATTGTGTTTCTGTTGCTATTGTGGGAAGAGTGTTCTGAATAATGGTTCACTAGCAAATTTTGTCTGTTCATTTATTAAGTTTTGTGTTTTTCGTTTATATATTTCGAGTTGTTCTACTATGTCAAGTCGTCGTCCTTTGTGGCCAGAGTGTATTAGTTTCATCGTGGTCGTTATGTCATCGGGTTTGTGTTTGTTAGTTTTTAGGTGATTGGCGTAATTTGAGTCAACTTTGTTGTTGATTGAACAACACTCTTCCCACAATAGCAACAGAAACACAATTACACACGCAACAAATGTTCCTAAATAGATTTTAAGTTTAGGTTTAGTTTAAGTTTTAAATCTACTATGTATATATAAATTTACTAGTTTATTTAAAGTTTACTACTTTAGATATATATAGAAAAAAAAAAAAGAAAAAAAAAGTGCGTATTTGGATGATGTATGTGAGTGATGATGTGATATGGTTTGTGGGATGCATAATAAAAAACTTAATTATATAAAAAAACATAATTAGGTAATACATGCTATCGAGGATGTGAGGGTTGCGTGAAAAAGTGAAAGAATGACTGGAATTTCTTAATTCTTTGGAACTGGAAAACTTAACTTAATTATATAAAAAATCGTTCAGTTTTAAACGAATGAATGAATTTTAAAATGTTAGTTTAATCGTTGTTTAATTTTATTTAGATTTATTTTGTGCATCTTATTTTTTATTTTTTTGTATATTCTTAATATTTTGGTTAGTTAATCGTGAAGTAAGTCTCCCTCCAACAACAGAGTTTAAAGATTAGACCACCGCGTCCACTGTAAGAAAAGAATTTGCCCTTTAACAACCCAAACACGTGTTTTCCCACCCATCTGGCCACATCCCTTTACCTAGTTTAAGAGTTTAGTATTTAAAAACAAAAAAAAAACACCTCAGTTAGTGTGAAACTAAGTCTGTGTTGGCACACTGTCTGAAGAACGCATCCTGAAGATGGGCGAACGCCCGAAACCGGTCGATGACCACAAAATGAAGCAGGCTACCACGGAAAATGTCTCTGATGCTTTCCAGCTCTGCGGAACCAACCACCACAATTAATATATATAGTTGGTAGAACCGTACATTACACTGAAGTGGTACTTTAGAGGAAAGCTTTACGTTACCTTAGAATACCCTAAAAAAAATCAATTTTTCCGGAAGAATGTTTCAATAAAAGTGATAAGCATTTATATATGATGATGATGGTATACAAACATTGTGAGAAACTGCAAAAAGCACTCATCAGTGTTACATTCACGGTTGATGGATTTTGTCCAAAAACTTGGTGTTGGCGGTAGGGTACTAAATGGAGAAACTCCAGTTTGAGCTTAATGCGATTTTTCAATTTTGAGATATTTTGTTGACTCTCTCTCTCTCTCACACACACACACACACACACACACATATACACATTCAGACCATTCGTAGAAAAAAAAATCAAAAACCAAAATGTATTCCCAATTTCGAAACTTTAATAAGGTCGCAATATTTTCTATTAAAAAGAAAGGGAAACAATAAATCAATAAAAATTATTATTAAAATACTGTACAGACTGTAAAATGATAGTAATCTGGAATTTCGCATTGATCCGATTGTTTGCTAGATACAATTTTACCCTTTATGTCTCCTGTGGTGGTCTATTTTCAGTTTGTGCTTAGCTAGGCTATTTCTCCCAAAATCTCCTTATCTCCTATAACAGATCTTTTTGCCAACCTGTGCACGTTACAATCCCATTTTATGCTTCAGTAAATACGTCAAATCCATTCTTTTTAAAAACAGTATGAGCACATCCTTATTTCCTTCTTTACTTCCTTTCAATATGCGCATCGCCAGTTTCCTTTTAATAATAAATATATTCAAAAGAAAAGAGAAAACAAAGTGCTGTGAAACTCTCACACTACTTTCCCATATTAAAACTATTATTATTGACAATTTCTTTCCAAACTTGGAATTTTGTTCAAAACGTTTAATTGGCATCAACAGGTTGTATATATCTAATTTTTAGATAATCTGCATTGTAAATTATGCCTATTTTTTTTTTAGGGGGCATTGAGTATTATCACAATATGACTGCAACGGTCTCTTGCAGCCCCCCCTAATTAAATTTTAACGGCTAATTAAAAATTTAAATTAAAAGTAAGCTCAAATTAAGTTAAAGTGCCGCACCTCTTTTATAGAAATTAATTATCTGTTTTCTTGGGAGGCCACTATATTACCTTTAGAGATCTTGCTAAAATTGCCATTTCTGTTTCCGGTACAGAATATATTAACTATTAAGGGCAATTACATGTTTTCTAGAAGACTTTGTTCATTTTAATTTTGTGAATTTAGCTTGTGAAAGTCGTCAAGGCTTGTGCTAACTGTCGCCTCTGCTGCGAGCCTCCCGATTCCCACGAGAGTTTGCTAAAACTTTTATTGAAGATTTGTCGCATCTCTGGACATGAATTTAAAAGCGCAAATATTTTTCACACTCTCCTGGAAATTTATTAATGAAATAAGGGCTGCTGTGAGAATGAGAATAAACATGCGTGGTCAAGCTGCAGCCTACCTTCCGTTCCAAGGAACCTTGTGAAAATAGAAGTAGGAAGCAAAGTGCAAAGTCAACTTCAAAAAGTTGTCAAATTCAAAAATAAAATTGTACTGGTCTCTCTGTAGAGTTGATGATTATGTTTACATTAGTAGAGATGTTTCAAATGCTCCCGTTTAGACATTTAGGAAATATGCGAAGGCGAAGACACTTGCCGCCTTTGTTCTGGGTCTTATGATATTAAAAGCTGTACAACTGAGTATGAATATCGCTGTATTAATTGCAAACTTTTCAACGAACGACTGAAAGCCAAGTTGAAACGGGATGATAAACATTGTGCTCTATCACATAAATGTCCAACATATTTAGACAGTGTTGCCAGGTTAAGAGAAATGATTGATTATGGAAATTATCCCTAATTGTGAAATTATGAATAAATATAAAATGATCGACACAAATGAATTAAAATGTTTACAAGTAAATTTACACAAATCAAGAGCGGCAACAAACTGTTTAAATGAGATTATAACTAGATGGTTTGTAGACATAGCAATAGTCCAAGAACCTTATTGTCTAAAAGGAGTCGTCTCAGGGTTTTACAGAGGTTGGCGAGTATTTCAATCTGGTTCTGAAAGAAAGAGAGCTGCTGTTGTAATGGCAAATTCCTGTTTAGATGCGATGTTGCATCTAGAGTTAAGCGATGAAGATTTCGTATGCTTGGACGTGATGCACCAAAGTTTTCCAGCAATCACACTTATAAGTGCATATCTGCAATAGCCAGGGTATAAATAACGATCTTGAAAAATTATGTAATGTTTTAGGTAAATCACTAAATTTCAACAGAACATTAATAGGTGTTGACAGTAATGCGCGGTCAACAATTTGGTTTGATGTTAAAACTAATGGTCGAGGTCGCATTATGGAAAAAGACATCTGTGCTAAGTCTCTGAATATAATTAACGAAGATGATGGGAATCCGAGTTTTCAGGCTAGAGGCCGTCAAAGTAAGGTGGATTTAACATACTGTGCACCAGCCATGTTACGATTTATAAATTCATGGAAAAATAACGATGAGGAATGTTCTTCAGATCATCGACTACTCTCCTTTCAATTTCAGGACGGGATGTTTCCCAATCAAATTCTCAACTTTCTAAAATGCAACTAGGTCACAAGTGCAAAGTAAAATGTGCTAATTGGGAACGGTTCGATAAATCGCTAAAAAAAGGTTTTTACAAAATGGTTGACCCGAATATTGGCTTTAATTCAATCGAAAACACTAAACTAATGGATGACCTTGTTTCTCAACATATTATTAACTCAAACAACTTGAATAGTGTAGTAGAATCCATGACCGATATTATAACAAATGCTTGTAATTCCAGTATTCCCAAATATACAAAACCAAACAAAGTTTCAGCAAAAAGAAGCGTTCCATGGTGGTCACACGAACTTATACTTACGAGGAAAGATGTCAGGAAAAAAGACGTCAATATCAACGAACTAGACGCGATCAAGAAACGAGACAAAACAGAGAAAGCACCTACTACGAGGCTAAATTAAGATATGAAGCTGCGATTAATGATGCAAAGAAGGATGTTGGAAAATCTATTGCGAGTGTACTGACAAATTAAATTCTTTGGTCAATATTTACAAGGCTGCAGCTGGGAAATTAGGCTCTCCGATAAGGCTGACCACGATAAGAAAAGAAGATGGAAGTTATACCACAGATATAAGGGAAACGCTTTCAGTCATTATGGACACTTTTGTGGTTACTGGCGATAATAATGAAGAAGTGCATTTAGAAATAAGACAAGCAGGACTTACAAACAGATGATGACAAAATATTTACAACATGCGAGATAAATGATACACTAGTTTTATTTACTGAGAACAAAGCACCTGGTTGGGATGGATTCACGAGAAAGATCGTACAACGAGTGATTGATAATTTCCCAAATGCGATTACTGCAATCTTTAATCAGTGCTTAATCCGTGGAGTCTTTCCAACAACTTGGAAAGTATCAAACTTACTACTAATAGTTAAACCGGGGAAAGAATACACAGAAGATGCAAATATGTACAGACCTATTAGTTTATTGCCAATTTTAGGAAAGGTCCTCGAGAAGCTATTGATGAATAGAATCCTACACCAACTTTGGAGAAATGGATTATTATTGCCCCTTCAATTTGATTTCACTCCTCAAAAATGGACAATGGATGCATTGTTGGCAGTAAAAGAAAATGTAGAGGAACAACAAGCGAAGGGAAATGATACATTGTTGATCTCATTGGGTGTTCAAGGGACATTCAACGCCGCGTGGTGGCCAGCAATTCTATATCAGCTTCAGAAAAGTGGGTGTCCCCGAAATCTTTTTGAGCTTTCAAGAAATTATTTTATTAAAAGGAAAGCTCTTAACTAGTGCAACTCTGTCTATGGAAAGAACGATGGAAAAAGTATGTCCTCAGGCATCATGTTGTGGACCCGGTTTTTGGATTATGTACGATCCTCTACTAAAGATAAATTATCCTGAGGATGTAAAGGTGCCTTTGCTGATGATCTTCTGGTGATGGTGTCTGGTAAAGGATAATACGAATTGCAAATGAAAGCGAAACTAAGTTTACTACTTATAGAAGACTGGGCCTATCGGAACAAGATCAATTTTAATACTGAAAAGTCACAATTAATGAGGATAACTAAACGTAGGCGTGTCTTACCATTGAAGGTATTCTTAAAAGCAAAATTGCTACAAGAAATAAAGTATCTGGGTGCAGTCATCGATAAGAGATTTTCGTGGACTAAACATGTCGATTATTGTTGAACATGTCGAATATTGATCAACTGGCAAGGCTGCTCAGTTGGTCAATATTTTGAGTCGTTCTGAACAAATGCCATTGAAATTATATACAAAGGAGTTATATTACCTATACGAGTATATATTATGGTATGTTGTACCAATATGTTACGAGGCTATTGGCAAGAAATTTATTTTAGAAAAGTTAAAGCGAGTGCAGCGTATGATAGCGATAAGAACAATCAGAGGGTACAGAACTATCTCTTATGATGCAGCTTGTATCCTAGCAAAAATCGTTCCAAGAGATTAAATTAAGGGAATTTGTGGATAGATTTTAAGCAACAAAAATCAAGGATTGGGGGCACCAGAGTTTATTGTAGAAAAACCTCAGTCTATAGAAAAGTGGCCGCATCCTACAGAATGTGTAGAAGTTGAAGAAGTAGGCGAAGATTACGATTGAGAGATATACACAGACGGGAGCATGATAGATGATCAGGTAGGAGGAGGAATAGTTGTGTATCAGCGTGGCGGACTAGAGGTGTGTTGTATTAAGATAAAACTGGCAGACTGGTGTTCTAACAATCAGGCAAAGTTTTTGGCAATATTAGAAGCAGTGAAATGGTTGGCAGAAGAAGGGAATATTTTGAGTGATAAAAACAGGCTATAATTAAAACTGACAGTCAATGCTCTTTGGAACTGGTACGGACTCAGTTTAAAAGGAACACTAACACCCAACATATTAGAGAACTGTTAAGTAGGTTGAGTAATAGAGGTTGGAGGGTTGGTATTATTTGGGTGAAAGCAACTCGGACATATAAGGAAATGAGGCTGCAGATCAAGTAGTAAAAGCGGCAGCAAAGGATCATACGTTGCAGATTGAATATTGCTTAGCCCCGCGTACCTACATTTGGGACATGACATCAAGACAAAGTATGGAGGAACGCTGGGAAACTCAATGGCAGCACTCAAAAAGGGCTCTCATAGAGGAAATTTTTTCCGACTGTTGCTTCTAGAATGCAGTCAAATTTTCAAACCATCTATAAAGTGACTCAAATGTTGAGTAGTCACGGTTAATGCAACAAATAATATGTGTGTCGCTTTAAAATAAAAAATGATTCTGCTTGCCCATGTGACCAAGTTTCAATACAGTCTTGGGATCACTTGCTGTTTGACTGTCTCCTCCTGGAAAGAAGTAGATTCCGTTTGATTAGTGTGGTGACCACCAAGGGTGGCAGTTGGCCCGTGAGTCATTGTGAATTGGTTAAGAATTATTTACCACAATTTGAACAGTTTGTGAATAGAATCGATTTGGACAGTTTATGTACTTAGTAACTTCAATGAGTTATAATATATATCTATGTGTTTGTAATTTGTTCATTATCATTATTGTTGATTGATTTTTTTGTTTGTTTTACTTTGATTTATTGATTTATTTATTTATGTTTGTTTTACTTATTGTAGTGAGATCACTTATTTTATTTATACAAAAGTCAACGCAAAAATTTTGATTATTATGTCTGTTTGTTTATATATGATTTGTATCAGATATGACTTACGTGTAATCTTTAAGGGAGCATGTAGTAAGTAAATAAATAAAAAAAAAAGTAAAGTCAACTGGTGTGTTTGTTTACAATTTGTTTGATGCAATTCAGATTTGTCAGCATCAGTATAAAATTTATTCGCGGAGATAATAAATAAAATTTAATAAATTTCTTTGGCCCTATTGATTTATGTTGATACAAATGTACTGCTTTCTACCAGCTGTTCATATCATACAATGGAATCAACTGTTTGGCTATTTATTCTTGTCTAATTACAATAACAAAGAGGATAATGTACGGCGCATGATTATCCAAGGTTCATTACAGAGAACACCACTGTTTTTTGCAAGCCCCTTGGTAATTGTAACGAATGACTGTGAAGGGGCCGCCACGCCTGCTACCCTCCCCTTGTTTCAATTTCTTTAGTTATTAATTTATTACACGGGCCACATCTTTATAAATTTCCAAGTACGTTAACAGTTTGCAGTTTTAATCAAGCAGATTTCCATTCAGCAACCCTAGAGAACCCACTGCCGGTGCCCTTAAGTTACCCCTACATTAGCCTTCTGCAGGTTTGAAAATTTCTTTTGTAATATTTATAACCCGTTTTTAGTAAAGATAAAAGCTGTTGGCAATAGATACATTGGACATTATTTCTAGTTATGTTTTCGTTTCTCGAAGAAATCCTAACCTAATTGTAATTTACTTGTTTACTGTTTACTGTCTTGCCCAGTTTCCTTTCATTTTATTTTTATCAACATTTAACATGTTCTTAAATGATGAATAAAACACAATTCAATTTTACTAAAATTTTCAGAATCACATTTAAGTAAGCTAATTTTAAATATATTATATTAGAATAGACAGTTGGCAGATATTATTGAAATTTAAGCTGTGTATCATTTCAGTATTCTGGCAATAAAACCGCTAAGACTTTCATTTGCACCATCTTTGCCTCAGCGTAAGCCTTTAGGCAATGTTGGGAAAGGCAACAGAAATGTAAAAATTACGCTTACATTAGCGATTTTTGGAAGCTATGTTGAATACTTCTGAGTAGAGTTAAGAATAATCCTCGTTTTCATTGCCTAGCAAGCTATGAACTGACTATACCTTTATACAAACTGTCTACATCAGGCCTGAAGAAGCAAACATCCCCTTCCTTAAATACTCCTCTTAGTGTGATGTTAGCATTCAATAAAGCTTAATAAATTGAACAGTTTATTGTTCACTTTAAGAAAATTGTAAAATAATATAAATACTAACTACTTATACATTTATGAATTCAGAAAAGCAAACATTGTTTCCGTTCCTTGCTGGTAGGTAACGCTAGAGTCTGCCCCAGGCTAGGTCAAAGTTATAACGCTTTAGATGCCCTAAACTTAGATGTGAGATGTGAAGAGGGAAGGCTGTTCAAATCCAGTTTGATGTGACAGATCTACAGTATCTTTTGGGTGACAGTATTTGTTGAAAAGAGTGATTGAAAACTGTGTGATAAGCTGCACTTTTATCTATGAAACTTTCCAAGTAGATGTATTCAACGACTACCTGTGCAGGCCGTATGAGTAATATAGAATGTAGAGGTGCTAGTTTCGTGTTGTTAGATTGGAGTACACGCAGCAGTTACGCCAAATTCCCTGAAGAAGTAGTTCGAAATAGGCATATATAACGAGTGTTTTGTAGAGAAATGCAGTGCTTAAATGTTGCAGACACTCCAATGTTTCCATTTCTCTTTTATTGAGTAATCTCCAGGAGAATCTTGTATCCGGGATTATGTCAAAATAACGCTGCACGCCTTGGACTTCTTTTTTATGGGATTTCCTAGTTCTTAATTTTCAGTGGTATTATGATCTTCATTTTGAAATCGAAAAGAACGAAGATTTTTACATCCGTTTAGATGGATTTGTGCAGGAAGAGACTAACATTGTACTGTACGTTTGTTTAAAGGTTTCAAGTATGTTGCAAATTATATTTTTCCCCAAAATTTAATCAAAACACCTTATACCAATGTGTTGTTCAGCTATCCGTACTATTTACGATGCTATCCGGATACTGATGTTTTGTTATCACCAGTTGACTTTGTTGATGATCAGGTTGTAGACGGTTAGTGTAACAAAAATAAAAGCTGGTAAGATGCAGGGAAGAGAGGGCTACTAAATCATGCCATTCTGCTGGGATTAACAAAGTATCGTCTCTGACTTGATAGATAGATCACGCCACGCTACTATATAGAAGCTAAACCGCTGCCATGATTGTTTATGCAAGCTGGAATCTTTAATATGCAACGGTTCTCCGCACAAACAAGCATTTAATTTATGAATGTCTAGATTAATATACAAACATGTGGAGAGTTTTCAATCCTTTGAAAACAAGAAAAAGTAACACAGATTACACAGAACTTTAGACTTTAATACGAGTATGTTGTAACAGTTTCAGTTTGGATTTTTAACGGGCACTTCTTATCGGTGCATTTCAAATATTATAACAAGATATTTATTTATTTCAATAGAAAATAAATAAATGAAACAAGGGGAATAAGGCTACAGGTGACTGGAGCACCTAAAACAGCCAATGCATCTACTTCAATAAACGTCACTCCAATTGTAATACATAAGACTTTAGTTGAAACATAATGTGATATGTGCCAATTACTTCACCACTGTCCTTTACAACGATAAATATGTCGTAAATGTTTGAAATATTGGCACTAGGCCAGTTTGCTGTCTGTAATGCAGTAAGAGGAAATATTGGCACTATGCCAGTTTGCTGTCTGTAATGCAGTAAGAGGAAATATTGGCACTATGCCAGTTTGCTGTCTGTAATGCAGTAAGAGGAAATATTGGCACTATGTCAGTTTGCTGTCTGTAATGCAGTAAGAGGAAATATTGGCACTATGTCAGTTTGCTGTCTGTAATGCAGTAAGAGGAAATATTGGCACTATGCCAGTTTGCTGTCTGTAATGCAGTAAGAGGAAATATTGGCACTATGTCAGTTTGCTGTCTGTAATGCAGTAAAAGGAAATATTGGTACTATGTCAGTTTGCTGTCTGTAATGCAGTGAGAGGAAATATTGGCACTATGTCAGTTTGCTGTCTGTAATGCAGTAAGAGGAAATATTGGCAATGTCAGTTTGCTGTCTGTAATGCAGTAAGAGGAAATATTGGCACTATGTCCGTTGCTGTCTGTAATGCGTAAGTAAGAGGAAAATGGCACTATAGCCAGTTTGCATGTCTGTAATGCACGGTAAGAGGAAATCTGGCCTATGTCAGTTTGCTGTCTGTAAATCAGTAAGAGGAAATATTGCCACTATGTCAGTTTGCGTCTGTAATGCAGTAAGAGGAATATTGGCACTATTGGCAGTTTGCGGTGTACTTGAAGGTAAGAGGAAATATTGGCACTTGCCAGTGTTGTCTGTAAGGCAGTAAGAGGAAATCTTGGCACGATGTCAGTTTGCTGTCTGTAATGCAGTAAGAGGAAATATTGGCACTATGCCAGTTTGCTGTCTGTAATGCAGTAAGAGGAAATATTGGCAATGTCAGTTTGCTGTCTGTAATGCAGTAAGAGGAAATATTGGCACTATGCCAGTTTGCTGTCTATAATGCAGTAAGAGGAAATATTGGCACTATGTCAGTTTTTCAAATTTAGTTTTCACCAGAGAGAGAAACCACTTTATTCCATATTTATTGTGCACTGTGAAGACTACTTCTTAATCTTTCTTCAACGCTCATTTTTTTCTCATTTTTGACCTAACTTTGCTGATCTTATACTTGTTGGCTTCTTTGAGACAGTAATGTCCCCTTGTTTCAGCCGTTTTTCAGATATCTTGGCTAACCCAGACTATCTAAAAGAAAAGCAAGCTGCACGCCAGTATTCACAAGTTCTGCATAGGTAATTCATGTGTGCTGCTCTACTTGGGTTTAGTTATACCACATCACAGGCAAATTCTAGCTCATGCACACACACACACTCACTCACATTGTACATATATTTTTTTCTGGCGAGAGTAACCCTAACGTCAGGTACTTTTCCACATGCTCCACTACATTACAACATGTGTGTTATTAAATCATTATTCAGAATAAATAACTAATTTATAAAAAAAAGAAAAGATAAAACAATACAAATGGAAGAAAATGAAAATTATCAGTTAAGGATAAAAGTCAAGTTCAAATGTAGAGTCCAAATTAAAGATCTTGTTCATTATTAGATTTAATAAATCAAAATAAAATTTTGCGTGCTTCCTGTTCACCAGATCATTCTTCTCCATCTGCCAGTAGCCCCCAGAGATCAATACTGCTGGAACAGTCTACCTCTTGCTTCTCATATACTGTACATATTGTGCACACTTTAGAGACGACCTTCATTCTGTGGTACTAACACCTAGGGGCACCACAGAAATCTTTGAGGTCTGGCAATGAACTTCATTGAACATCCACTCACTCTACACATCTAATTCCCAATGGACTGTTATATACTAAATACAGACCCAGATAAATCAAAGAGCCATAATTCTAGATCGCAGAGGATTTGTCTCACCCCACATTCGTCTACTTAAGCCAACGGCTTATGGCGGTTTGTATTGCAGCAATGTTGCTCTTCATTGAAATGGAACCTTATTCAACCAAAATACAGCTATATATAAGACAGGTACAATATAGATATATATCTTCGCGCTTCAACGACATAATATCTTTGCAGAAGTGGTCGCACATAGCTGAACTGGTTGATAGACTGTCTCCGATTGTATGAAAGAAAAATGATATATCGGTTGCAGGACTTTTCGTCCGGCCAATAATTTCATAAAGGTCTAATCCTCAGATCCATTCAGTCTTCCAGAGGAATATTCAGTTCGAATTAGATTAAAAAAAATATAATATTCTGGTGTGTTGCACAATTGCATTTTAATTGTATGAATTGTTTAATGATCTCTGCACTAGTAATTGGTTATACAGTATTGCAGATTAGTTGTAAACAACGGCAGACAGAGAGAGAGAACTGCATGATAATCTAGTCCACTACTGAAACTAATTGAATGAAATTAAGTAATCAAACGGTGGGGTACAAGTGCTGTCCGGCACTGTGGACATCTGTACATACGTATGGATACAGTATTAGAGGAGTATGGCAATGAAAAGGGATGGCATGGAATGGAAATAATATATAAAGCAGACTGGAGAGACATGGTGGGGAAACAGTGGATGTGGAGGGAGTAGTGCTCTGGATACAAGCATTCCAAATGAATCACCATGCGTTACAAACCAACTTGGAGCGCACAGTTTGAATTTAATTTGTTTGAAAATAGTTGTGAAATCAAATAGCAATCATGGATTAATAAAGGAAGTTTTTAGAAAGAGGTTTTATGTGTAAAAGTTAATAAGCAATATAAAGCAAAGGGCGGTAAGGTCCAGGGTATGAGGAGATGCTTCAGAACCAAATTGAATTTCAACAACAAAGACCTTATTGGTTAGCGTCTTTCAGTCCCCAAGAATCTCCCGTCCACCTATAGCTCCAGTTGGACAGAGTGATGTGCCCTAAATATCGAGGACCAGTATTTTATAATACAGATTACTACAACCCTTAAAGTCACTGTCAACACAAATATAATTGTGTTTTGTAATAAAGGATCATCCTGCTTTCATCATCAATTCAACAGTTCAACATTGGAGAACGGGCAGGAAAAAGGGGATGGTTTCAAACAAGTACGTGCTTGCCAAACTACTACCGAGAGTCAAAACTTGCTGCAATGGATGTGTGAGAGTGTGTGTGTGTGGGGGGGGGGAGGGTAGTGTGTATGCGTATGCGCGTGCGAGCGTTTGTTTGGTGAGAGAAGTTTAATTGTATAAGGTGCGGTGTTTGTGAATGTAAAAGCAAAACTATATGTTGTATTTGCGAGTTTTGGCGATGTTGAGAGGTGATCATTTAGTACAAAAGAGAGATGGACAGAAAGAGAGAGCGTAAATGAGGGGGGAGGACTAGCCAGAGAAGTTGTGTTTGGAAATTCTGCAGGCATTTTAGGAAGGGCCGAGACAGTGGGGCAGTGGTATGGCGAGTTTGTGAACAGTTTTTGGAGAAAGCTTTTGTTTGGAGGGGCGAGTGGGAAGAGTGGTACACAGTGTTTGGTTAAAGCGAGTGTGTGAACGGACTGGGGATAAACTGGGAGAACGGACAGTGTTAACTTTTCAATCAGGACTCGCTATACTGCTCATCTGTATTCATTCCCCATGTGTCTGTATTCCCTGCAGACATCAGAGCTGCCAACATAGTCACATACACAATCAAGAACAACGTGCGCACACATTCCTATACACAAAATACTCAAAGCTGACACATTATCTATTTAAAAGACAACTACGGTTCCTTACTCTTATCGAACAATATGTACCCTTTTTCGGTTCAAGCTACACCAACTAATCTCCCCAGGGTGCATGCCCCACAGTCAAGCTGTGTTTACGGAAAAAAATCCATTCCACTTAGCTCCAGAATTTACTCTGCACCTTCCAAAACATATTCAACAAACTCGGACAGCGTTTTTTGCATTAATGATTAGTAAGGCAAACAAGTCTGGTGTGAATACTCAAAGGACTTTCTCTTAGACACCGAAAATTGATATGTAGGATATTCGATACACACTGAAAATTGATAACTTTTCTTGAAACTAGGAATTTTTACTCAAAGTTTAATTGCTCAACATAAATTGAATGAATTGTATTTTTGGATGGATATTATAGTAGACTAGATGAGTTAACGGTGTTTTATGGATATTAATGAAAAAGCATGGTATAAACAATAACAGCGAGACTGTCCATTTAAGTCTATAAACCTCTATCAATAAATGTAGAGGGATGGGAGAATAAAAAAGAGTGGTAAAAGAATATGCCTGCGCCATTTCTGTCAGGACATAGAACCAACCTTGCTTTACGACACGACACTTATACTGTGACACTTACTGTGACAAATTTGGTTGTACAATTGAAGTTTGAAAACTTGTGAACATTTATTTCTGTAAGTTTACAAAGTTAACACCTAATAATGTTACATACAAACATATGTACAATAATGGGAAAGGGCTGTATTTCGTAAGGTCAGAGTCGCACGTGCATCAGTCGTCTTACTAATATAAGTATCTAGTGCTACCATCTTAGTTGGTTAAATTATAATACAGCAGTGTGTAGTTTGGCGGCAGCATAATCCACATGACCATTAAATCGTAGAAGGTTACACTGTTAGGCTCAAGTGGCTCCCTCTAGAGAGTTACCTTTGACTCTCTCTATCTCTCACTTTTACATACATACATACACATATATACAAACACACACATAATAAAGGACAATGTGAGCACTATAATAATATAGAAGGTTCACATCTGCCAGGTAGGTTATATAGCCTGGTGATGGCAAGACTGCCATCCAAGCTGCTTTATACCCCCCTCTCGGTGTCTCTCATGTTCAAGTTTGTAGCAGTTTGAGAGTGCACCCTAAACCTCTTCACCAACTTAAGATACTTGTTTGGGTAGAAATGATCCCTCCCGCCTCTGACGGCTAAACTACAGTTGTTCCAACTACTTCGGCTCAACTCTCCTACTTGGAATAACTCTACATGCTTTCCATTATTTGAAAAACATATGTTAAAAAAAAGTTCACTAAGCTCACTTTTCAAGCTTTAATGTTCTAACTTGATGGTTAAACATTAGTGAAAGAAATTAAGCATATCAAGTCTTAATCTACTGTAAAGCCATTCGCGTAATCACGTAATTTATCTTGAAGTCCCTAAATACTTTAACAGGGCTTAATTTTTAAAGCCTTGTTTGGCTGGTATTCTTACATATATGAACCAACAATAGTATTCCCTAAGGATGAGCTCAGTGGGTTACCGGCAGTCTAATAAGTTCATTGGAGGTCCTGACATGATTATTAGTGAGATGTCCTGTGCCTTTCACGGACCTCTGTCAGGTATTTGATTGGATCCCTTACTGGGCATTCTGTTTAAGGAGACATCTCTACACAATGGGATCCCTTTTGTAGAGGCTGGGAGACAGAGAAAGAAAACCCATCCATCCTATTGCTTGGGTTGTGAGGAAATTAGGTATAAGACCTTTGGTAGCAACAGGATATCTGTGGAAAAGATTAGGCTATTTCTCTATATGGTTATAGTCCGATTTGTGCGGACTGCAGTGAATCTTAGATGCCTTAGACCCGGGTTTGGATTTTTATTCTAGGCTCTGTTTGTTGTTTTTTTCTTTGGGGTAGCTATGGGGGCTTTGCATATCGTAGGGTTTGGTCCCTCCCCACAGACGTATAATAGTATAGACTATACAATAGAGCAATTCAGGAGTGACAAATTCCGAAATTCAAGGTCTTTCAAGTAGGTAAGCGCACTTAGGCTGCTGCTGATCCTCGCTATGAGACTCTTCTCTACAAAGGGGGAATCCTTATTAAGAAATTAGTGGTCAATTAAAATTTATTAATTTAAAGTCATTAACCCTGCCTACTACATTACAAATTCTGTACAAGAATCTCTGTATGTGAAAGCCCATTCTAGTTATGTTAACAATATAAAATCGGCAAGGAAACAAAGTACTTTTAACAAAATAAAACAAGAATAAGTGAAAATAAAAATTGTTCAAAATAAAGTCTACAGTTCATGAGATTTACTGAAAATAAATAATCGCTCTAAATTTATTCTTTTAAAAATAATAAATAAAAAGAAAATAGAATTGACTTCCGGATAAATTTGAAATAACTCCTTTTGATTTTAAAAGAAAAATCAATAGAACAATTATAAATTTTATCTGATTTAGACTACACCCTTTTTTTACTCCCTTAGTTTGTAAGGGAAACTTGTACCTTTGTATCAGCGTTTCACCGAAAATGTCAGTGAAATGCTGATATAAAGTATACTTAATACCTTAAGTACGAAACCAATCTTTTTAGCATACAGTCTGCACCTATTCGTGTGAAGAAAATAACTCAATTACTAAACTAGATGTTCATTTCAAAATCACTAACACAAATTGGTATACTAAGTTCTTGATTGAAAAAAGTTAAGCTCAATTGCCTGCGAAACTTTTTATTTGTCTGATTTTACATAATTTTTTAGTTTATTCTTATTACGTTACGACAAACATAGTGCCATTTACGATATGCTACGAAAAATAGAAAGTGTTCTATAAATAGTTACAAATTGAATGATTATTAGTTTTTAATTTAAAAAAATACTCGGTAACTCTCATTTTAGTGAGTTTTCTATATAATTTTCAATCTACTTCAATTCCTCTAATCTATGTTATAGACTGAATAAATAATTCACCCAACTGAAGTTGGGAACACACCCGATACTTTAACACAAATGTGGAATGTAAGAGTATTCGCGTGACAGCAGAATTCTAAAGAAAATAATGGCAGAGCTTTATGGCATATTGACTGGCTACGTGTGATGATGATTGAATTCCTACCTCTGATGTGACTCACATCAACAAGCAACACTCTGCTTTCTTTTAAGGTCACCATTTACTAATTTTCATATGTGGCCCCTTAGAAATATTCTGGAACCCGCTGGGGGTCATGTGGCTCTCGGTTGATAACCGTTGCTCTAGAGAAAGAAAGCTCTAATTATAAATTCAGCATCTTGTAGTAACTGAAACAGAAATTGCAAGGAAGAGGAATGAGTTTCTTGCGAATCTTCTAGTTTTCTGTAAATTCCCTAAAATACTTAATTTTTTTTTAGTACTTAAATTAATAAACTTTTAAATTTGTCATTAAATCAAGTATATTGTGGCCTAGAACATTAAATCGTATAGAGGTCGGGTACACCAAGTGTAATGCAGTGATCAGTGAACAAGAAGAGTTTATAGAATGGACCAGTTTCACTCCTTTCCATTAAACATCAGCACAGACTCTGTGAGGAGTGTCAAAGTCATACATGGATTAGGGTATGGAGAAGGCAATTTATGTTTGGATATTCAAGAACTAAAGTAACCACAGCTCTCTAGCTCTCCCACTCCTCCCTTCGAAATGAGATATCTTTCAAGTTGTATGATGCAGATGGAAAACCAAATCAAACCCTCCGTCCTGTTGTTTTAGCCGTGGAGGTTTAGGGGAGATAAAACCAAGTGGAAGGAGTATGAATGGGACTACAACCTGGAGCTATTACTATAACTTAGACATGCGGGAGGAGATGAGGTGGCCCCTCCCCTGCTACAAGATTTGTGATTAGTCTGGTGTAACTTGGCCAATATTGTTCTCACAGTCCCAACTCTTTGCGGCCATTCTCAAACTCCCACTCTCCGCCCTGCCCCAAAGAACTCTCTGCTTCTCCATTATCTCTCTCATCCATATCATCCTCATAAATGCCAGTGTGTGCACTGCCTTCATTGTTACTTCTTCTTTCTTACTAATGGTTAACATATTTTCTTAAAAGTCGGAATTTTCACTAAATCATGTTCGTTGAGTCTGCTTTGCTGGAAAATATCTCTAATATCCTCTAATATTACCGATCATAGTCAGAGTTTTATTTTGTGGTCACAAAATCGGCTTGCAGTTATCTTCTGGATGTCTTAATAAATGCAGAAATATTAAAGTCTTACATCCCGCTTATGTGTTTTCCCCTGTGCAAGATATTGTTTCTGAAGAGGTAACTTGCAGACTGGTCGATGTCTTCGAAACCACGGAAGAAAAGTCTGATGATGTTTATATTTCCGGACACTGCAATACTTGCTATCTGAATAACTCCCTCACTAAAATTCAAAAAGATATAAAGTATACTCTCTCCTGAGAGCAGATGGCAAAAACCACCAAAATTATCACACCATAAAGTGAGCTAAGCATAACTTAATTTTCGGACTTCGCACCTGTCAAAAAGTTTAGTATTGAACTACATCCTTTCTCATTATCCAAAATCTGTAAAATCCTATCTGTATCATAATCTGCATTTTCTGCAACTGTGCACCACAACCATCGAAATTAGTTCATAAGTTGATAATTATGAATTTTCGAGACAATGCATGTTCCAGACTGAGAATGTTATGTGAATAGTTTGGAAATGCTTAACTTCCATTCTCATTGCATAAGTCCAAAAAACGGAGCCAGAAAAAGGTTACTGCCATTATCTCTGGAAATAGTTTTGTTCAAGAATTAAATAAGGCGTATTCCATAATGTGGCCGTAACACATAAATAAAAATGGCCGATCTATAAACATTTTGCAGCATCCTTGAACGTGCCAGCAGTGCTGCCCCTTTTGGTCCGCTAAAAAAAACAACACTTTTTTAATGTTATATTTAATATGCAATGAATGCATGTATTTTTTATTTTATTTACCCCAGTGTATACACAGAGGAAGTGATAGAGTCGTTATTGTTTGAATATGCTTATGGAAAATTAAATATATGAGGGGGCGCGACTTCGGAAGAAAATACAATTTACAAATGTAAAGGAGATAGGATGAGTTGGTGGACGAGGTTTATCGGTGGCAATGTAAAGAATTTTGTAGAGATGGAGGCGAGAGCATGAGGAAAGATGGTAAGAGTTCGGAGGCAGCAAGAGGGGAGCACGCGGCACTGTTTTCTCAATTTATTGTCAGACAGAAGGCGAAGGGCGGCTGGAGGTTTGTGTTAATGTGGTGTGTATTATGCAGCTAACATCACCTCCCGCCAACACTCACTCAACTTCCTTTCTTCTCCCTAGTACATCCAATTACAAAACAATTTCATGGCGCCCCATCTCCTGTCACAAGTGTTCATCCGGCCGGGCCCACAGCTTGGCAGATAACAAGCTCTGAGGAAAGTGAGAGAAGAGCAAATGATTGATTTGTCGTGTTGTCAGCAGTCAGCCCTCAACTCCCCACCCTCTACACACACATCCCCTCCTCACAACACACATATATACACAAAGGAATGCTAAAGTACAAAGTTGAGAACAGACAGACAGATGTACTAATAATACGACAAAAGACAAAAGATGCTATCAACACTGTTTTCTTTACGGCTGTTTGAGATGGTGCCGCTCTCTTCATAACAAATAAATAAAAAAAACCTCAAGAATTGTCATTTACAAACTATAACCTCTCCTTATTGTTATATTTCTCATAACCTACAATGATAATAATAATAATAAAACTTTATTTTAAAAAAGGTAATTACAAAGTATTGACAAACAGTATATTCGACATGGCGAGAGCCGTCTGCCAGATAACCTACAATGATTACTTCGTCCTAAAAGAAGAAATATGGAAAAGAGTTTGCTTTTTATTTTCTCTTACAGCTGTAAGAGGTAGTATTCCAGCGAATCGTGGCAAATTTACGAAATTGACTTTCCACCGGATATATATGAATACCCTGAAAATGAAAAAAAAAAAGTTTGTATCTGTATGCTCGTGGGAGTGTAGGTTATTTCCGCTATCTCAAAAACGGCGGGATCCGTTAGAATTTCGACTTTATTGAACTTTTTTTGTCCAGTTTTTAGAAATTTTCTTTAGCAAATTTCCAGTTATAGAAAAATACGAAAAGGTGCAAATATTGACCATGTGTTTTTATTCAAGTAAATTTATAGTTGGCAGACCCTCTTTAATCCGCTGTACTTACGTTATATTTATTTCTATTCATATAAGTTATGAAACAATTAACGCTGTTGCAGAAAAAAATGAGTGAACTATTTTTACACTCTCGTTCAGTTCCTAGTTGAACTCGAGTGTAAAAAAGCCGTTCTTTACTCACCTTTTGACAAATAACTTATTATTATCTACACTAGTATATTAAAGTAATAGGCTGCTTTTACTTTTTGTCACTTGTATTTCAAAATTGAACTTCATTCACTACTTTGGATTTAATAATAATTGTCACCTTATTACCCGGTTACGGGTAAAAAAATTGCTTTTTGGAGTGACCTGAGAGGGAAAGTTTCTCAAAACGCTACTTGAGTACAATGAACGGTTCTATCGTCTTGATCTATATTGTTAGAATTCCTACTTTACAGATTAGATTAGGACGTGGTCTCCTTGCCCAACCACTACTTATTAGAGGTTTATTGTGCTTACCCCTGTGACTTTACATGTAGGTTCTGTTTTATATTGTTCGAATTGCTCTAAAGTTGAATTGCCAACTGCACACAAACGCACATATAATTTTTACGTGAAACAATTGTTTTTATGGGAGGTTTTGGGGAATTGTGAGTTACGAAGACGCGCTACCGTATAATTTAATTACATAAAGTTTATAACCAACATCAGAGACATCAGAGACATTTTCCGTGGTAGCCTGCTTCGTTTTGTGGTCATCGACCGGTTTCGGGCGTTCGCCCATCTTCAGGATGCGTTTTTCAGACAGTGTGCCAACACAGACTCGTACAGAGACTTAGCTTCACACTAACTGAGGTGTGTTTTTAAATTTATATATTTTAAAATTTATGTATTATAAATTTATAACCAACAATTGTGATGTTGCGTGATGTGTGAACATTCCAGGTTTAAAGAAATTATGTCAATTAGCTCGTTCTGAATGATTGCATGTATGACTAACATACAACCAATTTTTTTTTTTATAGAGATAATGTTTGTGACCTTCTAGCTGGGATAGCGGGTCAAATGGGAAGGGGGGATCTCTAGTAAATGAGAAGTTAGATAATTGCCTAAAGGAGAAACCTCGCTTCTTCTTTATGAAGAATCTGAACCAGGCATTGGATTGTCTCTGGACTTATCTCTGGGATTCCAGGCATGTACAGCTTCATACTTCAAAACAAGTCGTTCAGGAAACGTTTAATGGATCGATATGGGTGGATAATCCAATGTCAAAAAAATCGGTTTTTCTTTAATGATTAATACATTTGATTAAACTCTCAACCAGAATAAAATGTATTTTTATTCTTTGTTCCAAAATTATATCAAAGTTACAATTAACAAAGTTTTCACTAAGTAACTTATTAACTCAGCGAGTTGCGTCTCAAAGAAATTTACTCAAATGGCCCAAATTTTTATAATTTACAAAATAAGATTACTATTTCCTTAATACGCGCATAATCAATCTAAGGCCCGTTCTGAAACTAGAAAAAACTAAATAAGATAAATATGATTCATTTTAATCAAAATATATTTATATATTTACTCTACTTGTCCACCCGAGTCCACCATTAACTTGAAGCATTTCTGGTTGCGTGATTCAGCAATATTTCTAGTTCTCGGTTAGCATTTTTGGTCACCCATCTCGAGAAAAGTCTGTCTTTAGTAATTCAAACGTTTGTCTAATTGAAAAGTCTGTCTTCCTTCATGAACATTTGAGCCCCTCTCGAAACAAACGATACCAATGCCGAACCTAATTTCATTCTTAACTTTTGGCCCATAAACTTCATAAAACTTTGTCTCAGTAAATCTGAGACAAAAACTATTGTTTTATTCTAATCCAAAACTGGATCAAAGCAGTGTTTGAACTTAACAATTTCTAGTTATTCATAATTGATATGAAACACGAATCTGACTGCGAGAATTTGGCCAAATGCTGGCCATTGAATTATGTAATACAAATGCGCATTTACTATCACGCTTCCATGTTTCCATTGGCGAGAATTAGCTTTCAGCAATGTACATTACTTTAAATGTGCGTGCCGTCTTAAAAATATTGAAATAATTGATCTAATTTCAATATTTTTGGATTCAAAAAGGCTAATTTAAGGAAATTATTATATAATCTACATCACACAACATTCTTCCACAGCGACTCTGATTATCCTGATTCACAATTTTTTCCAAACCTGAAATGTTTAGTTAAAAAACTTAGTTGCGTTCAGTCTCATACGAGTTGGGGAAGTGGCACTTCAAAGGAAAGGAGAAATCTCTTAAATCCCCTTAAGAAATCCTTAAAATTCAATCAGTTCCCTAGAAAACAAGTTTCAATAAAAAGTTAATAAATATAAATTTGTGGTTTGTGAATTATCGATAACATCACAATTTAAAAAATCGTGAAGTTATTCTTGCGGATTTTCTTCAAAATCGGAATTTCCACACACAAACACATTTCATACCATTCGCCGAAAAAATATTTTTTCATATTCTGGGGATCTAGAGCACAAATTTCAGGTGAACATTTAAGACGATCACAATACTTCCTTTTACGGCAGTAAAAGAATATAAAAATAACCATATGATAAAGATAAAATAGAATACGTATTTATATTAAAAAATATCAGCACCAGATAATTAGATTTTTTCTTCTTTTTTACTAGCTCCAGTAGTCCTGAGGAGCTGAGGAGTTTATTATTCTGCCAGTCCCCATCATGAAGATAATTAGATTAATAAAACACATTACAAGAAACAAACTTCACATTATTTAAGAATAGACGACAAATTCATGCAAGTTTAGATAGATAGATTATGTTCAAAACAGAAATAGTGCACCATTCATTAGTCCATATTATTTTTCCATTAGCACATAAATAAGGAAGATAAAAAGTGGAATAATCTGGCAGTCATAGGATGAGAGACGGAAAGTAGTTAGGCAAGGCTGGCACAGTGGCACACTGTAGCGTGCCACTTTGGCAGCGAGAGCTGTATATGTATTCGGCAATATTAGTTGCTAGAATTCATTTCATTCTGGTGGCTAGATTTGTTAAATAAGGCAGAGGAATACTAGACAGCGCCTTCTCTACATTAACCTATTATATTAAATATGAAAACATGACAAAGCTGGTAGATAATACTAATTATTTAGTTATAAATAATCCCTTCCTATCGACGCTACAATTATTTTACATTCAACACATACACACAAATAGTCTAATAATCTTTTATTTACAAAATTTCACTATTTACATTGACTGTAAATAATATGACGTAAGGTAATCCACTATACATACCAACTCTAAATATTAAATGATTGTTAAAATTAAATGACAACAAGTTCTGGTATATATTTATAAAACACTTTATTATACAGTATCAAGCTTTCGACCTGGCAGCCAGGTCATTCTCAAGAAGACACAACTAGATTAAAACAACGTAGCAGGTTACAGTTTGATGATAGGTTACATTGCATATTTTAGCAGTGTTGGTATACAAGCGGTGTCAATATTTCAATAAATTTATATATATGGTATTAAGATCAGCAGTATCTATTTTAAAATTGGTAGATGTTCTGTTTCTATTGATTAGGATCATTTCTAAAAATTTTCTTTTTTGTGAATTCTTTTCTCTGTCAACTATTGTAGTTTTACTGAAGTCAAAAGGTGTCCAGTTTTTGTAGAGAGAGAGAGAGAGAGTCGTGTTGCCTTCTTTTCTTGCAACGCCATATGTGTGTTTTCCAACACTGCTAAAGTATGTAATGTAACCTATCATCAAACTGTAACCTGTTATATCTTTTTAATCTAGTTGTTTATCTTGAGAATGGCCTACTGCTCCCTGGTCGAAAGCTTGGTACTGTATAATAAAGTGTTTTGTACATATATACCAGAACTTTCTGTCATTTAATTTTAATAATCATATTTTGTATAAGTTTTTAAGTCCAATAAACAAAACAAAGTTATAGTAGTAAATATTAAATTCGCTGGTCCATAACAACCTGTACAATTTTATTAACCGCTCATCCATTATCTCTTGTTTCAATGTTTAAAAATAATCTCTAGCAAATTATTTGTAAAATAGAAATTAACTAGAATTAGAGAAAGAAAATGCAAAATAAAGCAAAGTCAAAAGTTGATATGAAACAATCAGATGATTTTCTCTTAATCCAATCACGTCAAGTTTCTGATTGGAAAATTTCCCTGGAAACATGGAATTTTTAAAAAATTTTAAATGGCTTCACTGTTACATGTGATGCTGGAACTAAACCAATTTACACTGGAGTATTTGGGTAGTTAGTACACTAAATGGTTTCACTGTTACAAGTGATGCTGGAACTAAAACCCTTCTTGATGAATTACTCCTTCATAGTTCACTAAACTCACAATATCGACTTTTCCTAATTTCCCTCTTGCACCTAGAGGAAATGCCGCTTGATCGCAATCCAGCCTCAGGATTTCGCCAGTAAATCCACTACTACCTTTAGACACTGCCAGCTCTGCAGCAAATGCACGACTTGTGGTTGAATTTCTGCTCGACAGCTTCCTATAAAGCTCATCATGTCACATGATGGCCGCCCTAAATCTGTCTTTGTTTCTAAGGTCGTATCTCCCTTATTAAATTTTTGAATCCAACACCGCGCGGTGCGCTGATGAAGAACATCTTCTCCTTTGATTTCACATACAGCACGCCTATTTTCAACAGCTGTATACGGTATTTTCAGTAGTGACGTAAAATTACTGATACAAGCACAATCACGGTTTTCTAAAAATGCTCACTATTGAAATGACTGATTGAAGGAGACATAGTATGTGTAAAAACACTGTACAGAGCCTAAACATTGATATAATAACGTATTTGTAAACCTCAGACTATAAAGATGGGTTAGAAGGCCATGGAACTATTTTAGAAAACGGCCATTTTTTTTATATATATATATATATATTCTATTATTTCCGGTGAAAACTCAACTTGGAAAATTTAACACCAAGCTGCTTACAGCAGCAAGGTAATTTAAAGAGGAAGAAAAGCTTCTGATTATTAGTAATAATAGACCGAAATATATATATATATATATATATATATAAAATGTATCATCTCTAAAATTTAATAATATGATGCAACAGGGCTGTAAAACTTCGGAACACCATGCCGGACTATAACTGAACTTTAGGTTGCCATCATAATTCCTACTGAATGGGGTTCGTTTTCAGCCTAGCTCTGCCATTTCTCATCATGTTCTCCAAAATAAGTTTACATTTAAAAGCTATACTGCAAGCATATTCTCCAGGAAACAAGGAAACAAGAAGTTTAAAAGTCTTAGGTTCTAAAATACATAAATACAACAAACTAGTATTCGTGGAATTTGGTAGATTTTATTTTGTTTTGATTGATCGGTGGTGTAGAGAGTATGAATTTCGCATTCACTAGTGACAGTGGAAGTATTAGGGGTTATAGTGCGAAAAAGATGGAGGAGACCAGTGAGAATTGTATAATGGAAACCTTCACAGAATCATTAATCAAAACCACAAATAGATCCAATGTAAATTGTAGAAACCCAACAGGGCCAGAATGGAATGGAGGCCTGTGTACTTCGGAAGCGTCTTCCTAACACTCTAGACACGTAACTCTGTCGAGGAGCTGGGTGGTAAGGTTTCTATTCTCTCTGCCGCTCTCTCTTACTGTATCCACATGGAGCTTCCCTTGGCCATGTAAACTAGATGATTATTGTAAGGAATAACTGGTCTTGGTAGAGCTATGTCCAACGTTAGACTGTAGACATGTGTGTGTGCGTGTGCGTGTGTGCGCGCGCGAGTGTGTGTGTGTGTTTGGGACGTATGTTTCGGTGTATGCATGGTAAACGGTAAGAGCTATCCTCAGAGATGAATGGTGAATACGTGACAAGCAGACTGCTTGTTAATGAATCCATTTAACTTGGCGGGACGACATTGGCGAACGCTAGACAGAATGCCGCCCCCACTGGTCATCATTCCACTGCCACCAAGACCAACCGCCATACCAACACTAATCAATCATCTTGCTCATTGTCAACATTTGACATGACCAGAACATCCCTGAACCACTATAGTCGTTTCGCGCTAATTCTCGGATATCCACACCACACTTTATCACTAATACACTACAATGCCCCACTTTATCTGTGGCGCCCTAACTTGCCCGCTACTGTTATATCATTACAATTCCATACCACCATATAAATTTACTATAAAATTTTAATTGTAATTTTTAAATTTATATTTTCATTATTTTATTATTAAAAGGAATTAATTAAAAAAAAAAAAAACTTGGAATTTTCATCATTGTTTAGCAAACAAATACGTATTTAGTGGGGGGGGGGGGCACCACTAACCGTTAGTTTACTCAAAATTCAATGTGACTAATTGTAACGCTGCTAACAAAACCTAGAAATACTGGTTGTGCAATTTAGAAGTAAATGTTAGCGGTCGTCCATAGATACTCATAAATTTATTCTAAAATCAAGTTTTTCGAAAAATATTTCATACAAAGTGATATATGTTTGCATCTGGCAGTTAGTATTCCAATTTTAAAGATTTTTCTTGGAGTCATGTTTGAAAACATTCCAAAACATCAAAAACAAATCTTGGAGTCATGTTTGAGAACATTCCAAAACATCAAAAACCAATCTTGGAGTCACGTTTGAGAACATTCCAAAACATCAAAAACAAATCTTGGAGTCATGTTTGAGAACATTCCAGAACATCAAAAACCAATCTTGGAGTCATGTTTGAGAACATTCCAAAACATCAAAAACAAATCATGGAGTCATGTTTGAGAACATTCCAAAACATCAAAAACAAATCTTGGAGTCATGTTTGAGAACATTCCAAAACATCAAAAACAAATCTTGGAGTCATGTTTGAGAACATTCCAAAACATCAAAAACAAATCCTGCAAATTCACATTTCCAGCCAAACTGTTTTCATCAGATTTGTAATTCTAGAAATGCATTTATTGTTCCATGTATTATATGGATGGCCGTTTCGTACATTGCGCTAAAGTAAAACTTTGGAGGAACGTTTAAGGTTACAATCCATTTTATTTTTAATTAATTACAGGCCATTCTATTTTTATGTGTAATAAGTAAGAGAAGTTTAATGAAAATCGTTTGGGCTTCTGGTATCAATGGAGTTTGACCGAAACCTATGTGTCAGTTGCGTACGTGGAAGATAATTTTTTAGCTTCCTGTAATTTCTCGCATTTGCGAAATGTTGTCATACGCATAAAAACAGATACACAAACAGATACAAAAAGTATATAAAAATGAGAAAAATGACAAACGAGATATGAGAGAATATTGTCCATTGAAATGGGAAAAGGTTACATTCAGAAGGTTGTAGAATATTAGGTTAATGTTAAGCTAAATTATATTAAATTTTCTGATATTTAATGTATTGTTAAATTGATTTTAAAATGTAAAAACAAATCTTTAATTTAAAGAATTTCTTTTTTACTTTAATATTGTCCATTAGCGGTCAAGGTGTTACGATACTGAAGAAGTTCATTGCAATATGGGCGATACTGTAGTTTCTCAACTCGAGTGTTTTTCATGAAAATGTACGCGGAAATCGAAAAGATCATATTATCAATATATCGTATTTTAACATTTCATACAAATTTTAAAATTTGTTTAATTAAAAGTGGCAACACCTTTTTTTATTATTTATTTTAATCACTAGAGATTGTAAAACACTTTCAATTTTTAGATTTTTTTTTATTATGGTCTGTGGGGATGGGGCAGAGAAAGAGAACGAAAATGGAGGAAGCTTAAATTTGATATTCGTTCAGTACCACCGTCACGTCTCTGATTCGAAAGTTTTGGCCAAAATCCGACAACCGGAAATGCATTTTTTCTTTACCGACCACTTTTTTTTCCACGACACAGTCACAAATATTAACAATCTACTGCTACACAACATTTACACTGTCATTGTCTTGAAAAAGATAATAAAAGTATCAAGAAGCGTTGGCGAAAATTTATTTTGTTTTCATTTGGTCGTGTCTCATAACTTTTTGGAAAATTTACATCTAATGTTAAGATCGGCCAAACATTTGTGAAAATTCCGTTTGAAAAAAAATTTCAATTAAAATTTTGTAATAATTGCAGTAAGAGAAAGTTGTGTAAGTTTCTCACCAGATTTGTTTTTATTCCTTTTAAAGAAAGTTTTAGATTAATTTATTTTTTTCAGCACGCTCAACAGAGTGTTCCCCTCGAGTACGCTTCCACTTCTACACTCTCGGTGTGCAAACTGGTGGAAACAAGTTTTTATCCATTTAAGTAAATGCAGAGTGAGTAATATAGAGAGATGGGGAGTTGGCAGAGGCTTAAAGCTGGTCTTGAAGACGGCAAGAGTTAAAGAAAATTGTCCAGGAGAGGCAGAAAAAAATAAAAGTAAAAATAAGAAAGAAAAACAAAATGGTTGACAAAGCAATGAGGGGTGAAACTTGAGATGTCTAAAGTAGAGAAAACACACAAAAAACAACCGACTGAGCAGCTCGGCTGTGGGAGAGAATTCTGTTTGCCAGTTAGGACTCGAGTAGAGTACTCTGGTAGTATTGGAGGCGACCAGCCTCTTCAAAACACTTAACTTACCTTAATAATCCAAACAAGAAATGAAGAAAAGCAAAAAAAAGGGAGTAAACTTTCTTCCCCAGTTTTTAACTCTGAAGCTTATTAGGTTACCGCCGTCTCCAGTCTAGTAACGTTGCACCCAGGGTAGCCGCCCAACCAGTCCCTCATTGCAATACACTCATCTTTACCGACTTCAATACAACTTTCACAGAGGAAAAAACAACCAGCCGAGAGAAATTAAAAACGATTTTTTCCACACGGCCTCCGAAGGCGGTAGAAGTGAAGATATTGCCGAGATACTCCTGTCAGAATTGTTGCCCACCAAGCCAGGGAGCTTTTTCTTCCATTATTGCTTCACCTATACACTCAGAATATTAAAAAATACCTTCTATACCGCTTGCTCTACATGAAATAGTATTTAACATTTATTTCAACAATTTCAACAATTCTCGGAGATGTGTTCTGATTATTATTTATTATTATTATTATTATTTTATTTCTTTCACTTGTTTCTATTCGCATTCTCTCCATTCACCGGCACAGAATTAACAAACAATATTTAATAATAAAACAAGGAATGTTTCCCCTCTTGAGCAGGTAATTACTTGTAATAAAACCGTACATTCCCAGCATTCCTTCCGTTCCCTCCTGTCTAAATAAATTAAAATGTAACTTTGCTTGTCTGTTAGTTTTTTTAACGATTTAAACTTTTCGTTCTCTCAGAATACTTGTTATTTTATGTTTTATTTTTTATGGAGGATACGACAATTTAGGGAATTTATTTCTATATGTCTCCGCCACAACTGTAGAAGATAAAATAAAGTATGTTTTGTGTGTGTGAGTTGCACACTGCAGGATGTAGCAAAAAAGATGTTAATCGAAACCTGATAATGGGAAGTGCAATTTTTACCTATTTATTTTTTCTTAATTTTCATGTTTTCTCAAAAACAGTAACTATATTTCCCATATTAACCTTGCATAAATATAAGCCTATCACAAAATTGCATAATTCATTCATAAATATATTTTCTGCAAATGGCGGCTTTGAAGAAAAGTTCGAATAATACTTGCTGCTTTCTAAATTGTTTACAGTAAACACTCATTTCAAAGTCCGCAGATGGTTGGTGTTATTCAATTTCACTTACAGCAAAGACAGCTTCTAGGGGAGAGATGGGCTGTCGAAGTTGAAACCCACTCGCCTTTACTGTAGTGGACATGCAGAGAGGGTGTAATGCGTAGGTGACGGGCGCATTGTTTCGGCTGCTAATGGAACTATTTGTAATCTCCTAGTAGGAGGTGGATGGGAAAGAACTGAACACTAATATAGCCAAATACAAAATTTATTAATAACCATGACAATGCAAAATAAACACTCAAATCTCTAAATGAACATAAACAAAACTATGCTACCTTATAAAATAACACATAACCAATAGCTTATAAGATACCTTACCGACTGACACACATTCACTCGACGTTACAACTATTCTAAACACTTAATTTGCTAACCTTACGCTATTCTTACTTTCTACTATTTACATACACAGATTTTACTATGGCAAAATAATATAATTAACTTTTAACTCAAGAAAACCCCTGATAAAAATCACGTATTAAGTTCATTTATTCGGATACGTTAACGAGCTCCCTTTTCAAGTTCTACAGGTGATGAAGAGAAGTTGTCTTCTTCGTCCGGCCGCCTCACTGCGCTCTGTCTCATTCGCTCTCTCACTCTCGGCCTTCACCAACACCAAACTCACCAGTCTCGGAGATGATTCTCTGGCCAGCCTCGCTATAGTCTCTAGCCTACTTCTTATTAGTGACGTCACTCTTGTTGAAATTTTGGTGCAGACATGTAGCACACTATTTGCCGGCCTAGGCCTTACTACTGGCTAGGCGTACGTCTGTCGCCTTTCCCCCACTACCAGTCGGTGGTGCTATGTACGTACTCCTTCATACGAACTTGTACTATGTACTCTTCACTTGTACTATGTACACATTACATATTGAGTCCCGCTTTTGTGTGGCGAACTTACACATACAGCTAATTGGTTCCATTAAATACCGTACAAAACTGCTTAATTCAGCCTTAGCTTACTTTTAGATCACGACTTGAGACGTGATCACTTTTGCAGCTCATCGTGACATAAGTCGTAAACTTTAACGAAAATGGAGTCCACTAAAAGGGGGTTTATTACCATATTTAAACGCATCGCTAAAATTGGCGTTTCCTATCACAAAAAGTAGAACCTCACATAGACGGCCACGGCAATTAAGGCAAGTTTTAACTGCCCAAGGCTGCAGTGCATAGGTTCCTAATTGTCTCAGACTTCAGATAGGGACACGCTAACGGGTTGCAAATCGTGGCACATCTGATGGCCGCCTTAAATTCACTCTTTTACTCAGAATTAGTCGCATTAGTGACTGATTCAGCTATATTAATGATCGATTCTCTAATAATTTATTTTACACTCTTTGATTTAAAGAAAATACTGTTTACAAAATTTGAAATTAATTAAAGTTTTGATTAGTTTATATAGCTTAGGTTTGTATAGATTAGGTTTAATCACAGAATATAAAACGATAAAGGACATAAAGATTGTCACGACAACCTCATATTTTATAACCCTAGCGTATTCAAGGTTGCCGCACGCTTGATTGTTTGGTACCGATAGTATTAAATTCTGTTTAGCTGTTGTGAAGGTTTAATTATTGAAAATAATGTACAAAATTGGAAAGAGAGGATTACCATGGCAACCATAACGTCTAGATTATAACTTCCAATTGTGTCAAGGGTGTGTACCAGAGCATCAAATAAGGTGGTAATGCTATGGTAAAACATTTTGTTGAGATTAGTTAACAACCTACTGATTAGTGATTTTTCAATCTGTAAATATGAAAAATAAAATAGTAATATGTGTGAGTATTTGCGCACTAAACAGCGATCATATTAATGTGGGCATGGCTACTTGACAATTGTTTAATGTGGTTGTCATAGTGACCTCAACAAGGATCATCAAGTGATGCAATGAGGAGATCCAGGTTGTAGACAGGTGATGGAAGGTTCTGGCTGGACGTAACTGTGCTGACAGATGTCACTCCGCCGCCGGAGAATGAAATGCACAGAGCATACGTTAGTTAGTATGTCAATCAAAAAGTAATTACCTCGGGCATTAGTTGTAAAACGGTGTGAGACGGCCAATGTCACATCGAAGTACCTATGTACAATATTAAATGGACGACTTGAGACTATCAAATTCTCAGTTCGGCCATCAGAATTTGAAGATGACTGGCGGTGTGACGATATACCGATTTCATTAAATTTGGTATACGAATTGCAAAATTTGTCAATTATAATTTTGAGAACTGGAGTAAGAGAAAGTTGTGTGAGTGTTCCACACCAGATTTTTTTTGGATGTTGTAACGTTACGTTGAACGCTAGAAAAGTTACTTTGTAAGATGTGAAAGAGTTGACGCTTAATGTGTTACATTTGAGAGCGCCTTTGATGGCGAAGTGTTTTGTTATATTCTTCTTGTGACTGTCTGTCTGAACTTGTTCAAACCGTAACTGATGCGCCATCACCTTCAATATCAAAGTCATTGTGAAAAATAGGTAAAAAAAGAAGAAATACATTATTTTATGAGTAAAGTGATAAAATACTTGTGCTAGATGGTGCTAAAGACTTGAGAAGAAAAATGCCTCTGTTATAAAGGAAACAGACAAACTGAGTTAACAAGTTTGATTAATGATGTTAAGAGATGTAGGCTCTAGGTCTGTTTATTTTCCTGGCGTGTTAGTGGGTCGACCATACACTCACCTCCATATGTACACCATGCTGCAGCAATATTATAAATATTATATTAAATAGGTTAGTTGTAGTTGGATGTTTGTGTCTGGTTGGGTGAGGGTCTACCTCTTAGAAAACAAACAGCCGACGAATGTAGAACACACTGTTATGATGAACCGAGACTTTTCCATCTTCACTTACCATCACTAAAACTTGCCTTTTTCTTTGTTACGTAACTAACTACTCCGACCGCCTGACCGCAGCTTCTACTAACTCTGTTCGTATGTTTCCTTTCATTGCTGTTGGCTGGCGAGAAAGAAAAAGAGAGAGAAGAAAAAAAATAACGGCTCAACTCCAGGAATATAAATGATTCAGAAATAACGGAAATAACAGCTTCTTCACAGTGTTGAGATAACCAAGTACTGTTTTTTACACGGTGTTGATATAACCTTCTATGAATTCATGGAATACATTGGTTGAAGGCGGCAAAACTGTAACCGGGAAATCTACTTGGCAAAAGTAGTTTCCCCCTTTACCTTTTTCCCTATTTCCACTGGATTTGATGTTCTCAAACCTCAAAACACATTACATTTTTAAGAAAGTATTTCCAGTTTTTTAAAACTTCTCTGATGAATCTACATCATGTGGGGGAGGGGAAGTGCTACACAAACTATGATCTGAGTGCATCATGTGGGGGAGGGGAAGTGCTACACAAGCTGTGATCTGATTTCTCTCTCTCCCTCCTTTGTTTTTATAACTTTGTCATGCATGTATGCAATTCTGTGAATGTTCCAACTACTTTTAAAGATCTATTTCTGATGGATATCCTTTTCTGCTTTCTTAACAAAAAACAAAAAACTTCTTTTGAGCATCAACAACGCACATAAAAATGAGCAATTGTAAAATCATAGATTACACTCAAGGGAACTGCAATACATAAGACACAAAGATCTAAATCACATTGGTTATAGATAAGAAACTAAAATAGAATCGCAGAAAAAGAAACTCACAATAGACATGCACAAGAATTCCAAAACTAGAATGCATACATGGGAGCTGCAATAGATTCAACATAAGAATGTCGCAATAGATAAAACAAAAGAGTGTCACATTAGATCGGAGCTACAATAGATCACAGCCATATAGATCCACAAAGGAGGCGAAAATGTAGTCATGCAAGGTGTCACATAAGGAAGCAAAAATAGATTGCTCACTGTAACAGCAAGAGAGCAAACAGCAACCAAAGAGAGCAAGAAAATCTCAACCACTCTCTCGGACTGGAGTGGGAGAAGCTGTATAACTGTTAAACACAGTTGAAATCAGTTCAGTATATCCAATCGCTACGTGTTGTTCTCATACCACTCTACCTTAAACCTTTCTCTGTAAAGTCCAGGCAATCTGTGTCTATTTATTAATATATCAGTTAACCAGTGTTAACCAAGTCTTTTTCTTAACTCATCAAACAAAACCAATTCTTGTTGTGGTGGTGATTGAGAGTGTGCTTGAGAGTGTGTAAACTAAGTTTGCTTTGTGCAAGTCTGTGTTGTCACACTGTCTGAAAAACGCATCCTGAAGATGGGCGAACGCCCGAAACCGGTCGATGACCACAAAATGAAGCAGGCTATCACGGAAAATGTCTCTGAAAACCAATTCTCTCCATCCTACACATCCATTATACTCACAAAGGAGACTTAAACAATAATTCACAAACGAAAGAGCTAAGATAGAATGCACAAATAGGAGCCAAAAGAGATCGCAAACAAGGGAACCACAATAGGGTCACTCTTGAGGATGCTATAATAGATTCACATAAAGGAGCCAAAATAATCGCATCCAGAAGAATGGTACCATAATAGAAAATGCAAGAGTGGCTCACATGGGATCAAAAAAAGTCGCGAAATCTGTGCCGGGACCTCATTACATTTATTTCTGGTGAAAATTCAATTACAAATATTTGAAAGGATCGCTAGTTTCTCCTAAGTTAGAAAAACAGTAAATACATACATATTCTACTCTTCAGTTTCTCTTGGAAACCGTAACTTCTTTTAAAATCCGTTTTGATCATTGTTTTTCTATACTTAATAAGAAACGTAAATAGTTTGATAAATAATATATTTGATTATTTAACAATTTGGAGTCGTTACGATAGGTCTACCAAAATTTCTTACTTACTTAAACCGGTTTTTCCAGTTGTGGGTTACCGTTAGGTCACTTCCCGCCTCCACTTGTCTCTATCCCACCAGTTTCCTTCCCTCAAACCTCAACCCGCCATCTGCTCGCCAATCTCCTCTTTCCGTCTGTCGCCTATTTAAAAACCTCGCGAATTTACTCAAATACAACTATTTTCTGTATGTTGGCAGTTGGTTTGTTTGACCTCCAGGCGGATTTTACTATTCAACTAGTGGGTTATTAAACCAGTTTCATTTAAATTACCTGTTTACAATAATCTCTTATCACTCCCTTAATTGTGTAATATTTTTATTATTTTGGCTGAAACGCTACAAAGCTCTATTTGAGCCCAGCTTACGTACTATTTGTCTTACCTTCAGTCAATCATATACGTCCATTAGCGTACGTACACTTTTTTACTTACCACCAAACTGAGCGTCACTTTTCGCCATTTCATTACTTATTCTCGTCATAACCCTTCTTCTTCTGTGTGTATGGCTTTATAAGCGTTTATGCGTCTTTTTTTTTTTTTTGGCCTTACAGCTAACAACTACCATCAAACCCCGTAGGGGGAAGTGGACTAGCCACTTCTTCAGGGATCTAGGCGTCCCTGCGGGTTCCCAGCCTAACAACACTACAATATACACTCATACTGACACCCTTGACACTAGACACTACACATAGGACCTGCAGAGGTAGTTGATGTGTGCAGCTACTTGGGTACAGCGCACCCACAGGTAAACTTGAGCTCCCCACCACACACACTCACTCACACCTGAACACTTGACATTTTACAGACGACCACACACACTGCATGAACAAGGACACGCACTCGTTGAGAGCTCGGAGTATAAATATCTCTCCCTCGTGCTTGCCGGCACGAGGCTTTGGGGCTAGGGTGGAAAAGGGGATCCTGGGCATTGAGGGAGACGACGACCTGCGGGCGTCCGATCCCAACACATGTCTTTGGCCTCGGCTTCACCCGAGAGCTCTACCTGGGGGATAGCCCGACTCCAGGAAGGCTAGGGAATTCCGCCTCAGGCGGGTTCCTAGGGTTAGGAGGGGGGCCGCGGGGGCACGGGTCGATGCTTCAGTATTGGAACGCTGTCTTCCGCGGCACCTGACTATATCGAGGTGCGATGGTCTACCCGGATAGTAACCGGGTGCATTTGATCGTCCGAGGAGGCGGGACCACGGATCTCGATGAACTTTTATGATTGATATGGATAATCATAATTTTTCTGGGCCCAGCCCACCAATTTCTATTTCCCAATTTCCTCTCTCCAGTCCTTTCCCTGCACCAACTAATCCTCTTCTTCCCACTCCAACCCAAAATGTTCCTGTCACCATCCCCTCTACTTCTACCACCCTCCAGTCACCCATTCCCTCTAACCAATCGAATCTAACTGGCTTCAGACCTGGCATGGACACTGACAACGACAACGGAAAACTTTCTTCTGGGATGCAGTTTACGCTGCAACCCTACAACCCTTCTTCTCCGCCGAGGAAGAAAGCCAAGGGAGGCCACAGGAAGACAAGTGAGGTAAGTATAAAATTTATTGATTTAGATGAAGATAATTGGGGTCGATTTTTTATAGTTAGGAAAAAAGAAGGAACATTCTCAAATGAATGTTCGTTCAAACTGCATAAGTTTATTAAGAGTATTATAGGGAAAACGAGAACTGTTAGAAAACTCAATGATGGCTCTATTTGCATAGAAGCTGAGAATCGTATAGAAGCTAAAGCCATCTTGAGTTTGCAAAAATATATGGATGCTGAATTGGAGACAAGTCCCCACAAGAGGTTAAACAGCTCACAGGGTGTGATTACTTGTCGGGACTTTTTAAACAGCTCGATTGAGGACATAAAAGAGGGTCTGGCAGAGCAAGGGGTAATAGAGGTGAGGAGGATAAAGAGAAGACAGGACGGGTCCCTAGTGGATACCGCTTCTCTTGTCCTCACCTTCGATCGTCCGAAACCGCCACAGACGATAGATAAGCTTAAAGTGCGTCCCTACATCCCTTCACCAATGAGGTGTTTTAATTGTCAAAAGTTCGGACACACATCTATAAGATGTAAAGCTACTGATGCGGTTTGCATATGTGGGAAACTCAAGCATGAAGGAGAGTGTACACCGCCAATAATATGTGTAAACTGTGGCGGAGACCATACTGCCAGATCCTCGGGGTGCCCGACTCTAGTGAAGGAAAAAGAAATACAAAAAATCAAGACACTACAACAATTGCCCTACCATGAGGCTAAGGCAATTGTTGAAAGTAAATCCTACGTTTCCAAAGAAGTTACCTTTGCTGAGAAATTGAGGGCACCCACTTCAGTGGCACAATTTTTAGCCCCTGCCCAGATTTAAGGGCAAACAATTAAAGGTTCTTCCCCCGCTTTAAGGGGAACTATTGTTAAGGTGGGAGAAATCCCACCACCAAAACAACATCCCCCTTTGGGGGTTCTGGTAGCCGACAGGCTACCAACAACCACTCCCACAACCAGTGGGTGTGGCACAATGGTGGGATTAACCCCACCTAAACAAATGGCCCTCTCCCAAGGGGAGTGGAAGGTGGTGAGCCCACCAAAACGCTCTCCTAGGAGGAAAGAAGCTACATTTTTATTGCCATCACCCTTCCCAATAAGGAGAAGGGTGAAAATTGCAAAAGGTCTTCGAACGTCCTCTGGCGACAGTGTCCGCTCTCCAAAACAGCAATGGCTGCAAATGGGGACGGACATTGAAGCCTCAGAATCGGAGGGAGGGAATACATCAGACCAACCTCCTAGGCGAAGAAAGAAGGGTTGGCCCAAGGGCAAACCCAGGAAAAATTGTGCCACTGATTAAACAGAAGATGATTCAGCATCCATATCTCATAAATTATGTAATTATTATTAATACATGTAACACTTTTAGTAAAGTCAAAAATAATATATTAACTCTTGTAAATATGCTTTCGTTAGGTATTAGAAAGATTCTGCCAGGTACTATCGTCAAATATATATATGTGTGTGAGTCCATTCTTCAATGGAACATGCGTGGCTTACGAGTAATATAGAAGGACTACGCCGAATGGTGGCGGAACAAAGTCCTTTTGGGTTGTGCCTCCAGGAAACAAAGATTCGTCCAGGGCAATTTTTGAGAATCCCTGGGTATGTCGTATATAGCAAAGAGGTACAACCTGCCCCAGGTGGGAGGGCGCACGGTGGTGTGGCCGTCTGTGTACGGGATAATATCTCCAGCAGACGGCTAACTCTGGAAACTGGCCTACAAGCTGTTGCCGTGCGCCTAGCCACACCACTGCAGATCACGTTAGTCAGTATATACCTGCGGGATATCTTCTGGCGGAGGGGTGATCTGGAGAATCTGCTCTCGCAGCTCCCTGCCCCGGTGTTGTTGAGAGGAGACTTCAACAGTCACAACACCTGGTGGGGGTCAGTTAGAACTGATGCTCGAGGCAGAACTCTTGAGGAGATTATAGACAACGCTAATATGACCCTCCTCAACAGTGGTGAAGCAACACATTTCAATGTACATTCGGGTGACTTCAGTGCAATTGACCTGAGTATGGCTTCACCCACCGTTGCAGTTCGCTTTGAATGGACCACGCTACATGAACTATACCATAGTGATCATTTTCCAATCTTAGTATCGACCTCCATCTCCAGGTCAGATTATATCATACGTTGGAGATACGACATCAAAAGGGCAAATTGGCCTGCTTATTGGCCGCCAAAGTGGTGACACCCATCCCTACAAGGAATGTCACCCAAAATGCAAGTATATTCACAAAGGCGTTGATGCATGCTGCCGGCAGTACCATACCTAGGGTTGGCGGGAAAATCGCAAGACAACCCGTCCCCTGGTGGACTCCGGAGTGCAAAGCAGCCAATGCGGCAAAAAAGCAGGCCATGAATAAATTTAAAGGTATCCAACGGAGGAGAACTTAATAAAATTTTTAAAGACTTAGAGCCAGGGAGAGGCTTATAATCAAAGAAGCAAAAAAAAAGGTGACCCTCACCTCCTATGTGTCAACCTTCTACATCTACGACGTTAAAGGAGGTGTGGGATAAGATAAGATCCCTCTCTGGTGGGCGCGAAATCCCGTCGATACCAGTCTTAAAAATTAACGATGTCGTCGTCACTGAGCCGAGAGACGTGGCTGAGGCCTTCGCCAGACACTTTTCTCAAGTTTCCAGTACACAAGGTTACTCAGCCGAATTCCTCCGGCGAAAACGTGACGCGGAGAGACAGCCACTCGACTTTGAAACCGCCATCAATGAAGCTTATAATGAACCGCTGACCATTCAAGAACTAGAAAACGTTTTAAAGACCTGTAAAGATACTTCTCCAGGAGTGGATGGAATCCCATATGCCATGATTAAAAATATGAACGCAATTGGAAAGGAAAGCCTTCTTAGGTTGTACAACAGCATATGGGAGACCGGTCAATACCCTGATGGTTGGCGGGAAGCAGTGATTGTACCGATCCCAAAGAAGGGAAAGACCCCAGTGATCCCTCTAGTTACAGACCTATTTCGTTGACCACCTGCTTGAGTAAGGTCCTCGAATCTATAATCAATTATAGATTAATATATATACTAGAAACAAGAGGATTTTACAGCCAGCATCAAGCGGGATTCCGCAGATATCGTTCCACGTTGGATCAGATGAGCCGTCTCGAGGTCTATGTGCAAAACGCATTTATGCGTAGAGAGCATGTGCTGGCCGTGTACTTCGATCTTGAGAAGGCTTACGATACCACGTGGAAATATACGATTTTGCGGAAGTGTCACGATTGGGGATTGAGAGGGAAACTTCCGAGGTTCCTCCGTGGCTTTTTAGAGTCAGGTTCCGAGTGCGACTGGGGTCGGTCCTTTCGGACCCACATTTTCTTGAGAATGGAATACCTCAAGGGTCGGTACTGAGTGTCACATTATTCACGATGGCGGTTAATTGTCTAGCCAAAGTTGTAGGTGACCCTCTCCAAGTACCTTTATATGTTGATGACCTCGCACTTTATTTATCAGGGGCTGATCTCTGCGAGGTCAAAGAAACCTTACAACAGGCAATAGACAGAGTGGCTGATGAGGCTTCTAGGAACGGATTTAAATTCTCTTGGACAAAGACGGTGTGCCTACATTTTTGCCGGTTGAGGCATGAACATAGCCCCCTATTTTGTTTCTAGATGGCACGCCAATTCAATATAAGGAAAGCATCCGATTCCTGGGCCTCATATTCGATACTAAGTTAACCTGGCAGGATCATATAGACTATATATGTGAGAAAGCAAGGAGAACCCTCGATATTTTAAAATTTCTTGGCAGCTATAAATGGGGTGCGGAGCGGGAGATCTTAAAGCGTATCTTCATCGCACTTACTCGCTCCAAACTGGAATATGGAGCGCCAATATATAGCTCAGCGCGCAAGTCACGCCTGAAGTTATTAGATAGAATTTACAATGAAGCTATTAGGTTATTCACAGGCGCCTTCCGAACCAGTCCTTTACAGAGCCTCTACGTAGAGTCGGGGATGCTACCACCTCAGCTTAGAAGAGAACAGCTTACCCTGACCTACATTGCCGGAATATGGGGAAAGCGGTTTCATCCGTTATTTCACACCATATTTGAGAGCCCACATGAACAAGAATTCCGCCATCAACGTACGCGGACGCGACCTCTCGGGGTCCGAGCTCTAGAAATGTTAGAAGCGGAAGGAATTGAGTTTGGGCCAGTGGAGGGTTGGGGTCCAAGCGTTCGCATGGACCTGGCAATATAAAAAAAGAAGAAACACCATCCGTTGTCTATAGACAAAACTTGTTACAACTATTAAACTTCTATAACGATTTCCGACCTATCTTTACAGATGGGTCGAAGATAGGCGACGGCGTGGGTAGCGCCGTGTACACGGAGGGAGTTACCCTCAGTTGGACACTCCCTCAGTATGCAACCGTGTACACAGCAGAGATGTTCGCAATTTGCCAGGCCATAAACTTGATCAAAGAAAAAAGATATAATAAGTCACTAATATTGGCGGACTCATTAAGCGTATTAATGGCTCTCCGGGATAAATTCTCGACAGACCCAATGGTCATAAAGTTATACAATTTGCTGTTTCAACTAAGCGCACATGGTCAAAGGGTGACGTTCGCCTGGGTGCCGGGCCACATTGGTGTGTCCGGTAACGAAAAGGCGGACGAGGCGGCCAAACGAGCTGCCTGTAGTTATACTGAAGTTGTCACACCTGTGCGTCCCACTGACTTACAAATTTACATGAAAAATCTTATAAATAAAAAATGGCAAAGTCAGTGGGACAGGACAAATGAAAAATTGAAAGAAATTAAGCCATGTGTGCGAAATGCTACAGTCGAGAACTTCCCGCGGCATGAATCAGTTATACTTACGAGGCTAAGGATTGGTCACACACGTGTGACACATGGGCACCTCCTTATTGGTGAAAGAAGACCGAGGTGCCCTCGATGCCGAGAAAGGCTAACGGTGGCACATGTGTTGGTAGGATGTCAGGCTCTGCATACACAAAGGGAAGGAGAGGCCTGCCATATGACAAGCGCGCTATTTTACAAGAGGGTTCTCCTTACACAAGGAGGCTATTTACTTATTTAAGATCTATAAATGTATATAATAAAATTTAGGTTAGTACTTAGATTAGGCGAATCTGGGTGAAGGAATATCGAGTACTTCACCCAATTAGGTTAGTTTATTTATTATAAAGGGGAAAGGAATATCGAGTACTTTCCCCTTGTGTGAATGAATAGTATGAATGATTCATTAGCATGAATGTATTTATTTGCGAAAATGTATTTATAAGCGTGAATGTATTTTATTGATCTGAATGTATTTATTGGCGAGAAAGTATTTATTAGGATGAATGTTTTTCTTTTAGTAGTTTGAATGTATTTATTGGCGAGAATGTTAGCATGAATGCTTAGAGTAGGTTTTCTTTTATCAGGGGTTGCAAGAAAATTTATAAAAGTATTTCAACCCCATAGCTTTAAGTTAAACTTAATTGATCATTTTAAGATGTGCAGGAACATTAGTTTAAAGTACTGCACATCCAAGTTATACAGTAAATAGCCTCTTCCACGATATTAGTGTATTACAATTAATTGTTAATTAAAGATAGCAATTTAATTATTTTGTAAATAATACTCTTAATAAACACCTTTATTATATATAGCTTAATGAATAAATAGTAATTTTGTTACATTAGAGTCGACCCCAGTTATTAATAAAATAAGGGATGGCACAAACAATAATCCTACACTCCCCCTCGTCGACTAGATCGATGATATAAGAGGGGATGTGTGGGTAGATCTTCGAACGGCTCCATCCTGCCTTGCTGAGCAAGGTGTAGTGCGTGGAAGTCACACAGGTTAGGATGTGCCATCCCAGCTCGAGTGGCCATAGAACGAGAAAGGTTTATTGACTAGAGGCGCTAATGACCATCGTAGTCGATGCGCCGAAAAAAAAAAATAAAAAAAATTAACTTTCACGAGAAAGCTTAAACGAGTGGAGGCGCTAATGACCATGGCAGTCGATGCGCCGGAAAAAAACTACCATCAACTGTTGCAGTTGTACAGTTTTGACGGCGATTCTAGACACTATTCTGTAAATCGTCATTTTTCCAAGTTGAACCATTTTCAGCCAATTCATTCTCGCAACACGTATTGCATCAAGTCACATGTACCAAGCTTGGTACTGACAAGGATTCAACTTATTGGGTAATGTGGCTCTTATTCTGTATTTCTTTATTATTATTTATTATTATATATACTCTTCTCTCTTGCGAGCTACCTACCTAAATTTCAAGTGTTGCAATTTAACCATGTACGTCATGGCAAACCTTTATCTTCAGGAACCTTACACTGATATTTTTGCCATTTATTGGGCATCCTTTATTTGTGCCAATGTGTTAAACTTACTATTAGTTTTCAGCTTTTTCAGCTATCTCACTCATACCCATTTATTTGGGTATTTTACTGCTTCAGTTTCTTGTAACTACTTTAAGCTGACAAGTTGAGTTTTTTTTTACTAATAGCGCCGCTTCATTACAGAACTAATGCACCTTTATTTTATATGAGAATAGTTGTATCGCCTGGTACGTCGACAAACTATTGCAGATGCATACAATCTTTCGCACCATTTGGTCTATTTGGTTAAGATATATTTCACTTTGCCTATTCTTTTTTTTCTATACAACTATTTCATTATGTAGTTCAATCCTTCACTCATTTCCATGATCAAGATATTTTGACCTATAGGGTTATCAATATTTAATCAGGAGACAAATATGAATTGACTTCTTAGGTCCAAGGCCATTCAAAATAGATGTAATCATCATCAGTTTCATTTGGCAATCAATGTTTTTTTACAAAGGCCAAGTCGAAGGTAAGAGGTGTTCCTTCTAATGAAGGTGGGGGAAATGGCGTTCACTTTTATCTTAAAACAATCACCATTGTGATAAATAGAAGGAAAATAATAAAAAACAAAGTTCTGCTCTGTGTTCGAACAATGGATGAAGAGAGCTGTTCAAACATCAAAGTAACAGACAGTGCTAATGAGCATGCTGTCAGTGCAGCACAATCTCTACTACTCCACTCTAACTACAGCAGAATCGCTAAAAAAAGAAAGAGAATATTCTCCAGGTGAAATTCTTCTTCTTGAACTTGGACCAATTGTCTTCAAACTTTACTTTTTTTTATCATTATTAACTTAATTGTTCTGATCATGGTATCAAAATGGCGCTGCATTACTTGTAGAGTGCAATATTATGGCCCCCAGTGGAAAGCTTACCTTCCACAACTTTTCACTCTCCCTCGAAATTTATGTTTTGACGAAAAATGATTAAAAATATTATTTACAAAAGAATAAGTATTTGTAACTGTTTAATATAGTGTTTGTATTTAAAGTTGGGTATTACGAGATGAGGGGATACTTAGTGGGGGGGGGAGTGGCACCTATAATCAGAATTATGACTAATAATTGATTAATTTGAAACAAAATGATTGTTGACTATTGACTAAAAATTAGCCATAAAATGCCTGGTAACTCATGAGAATTAATCATTTATCTTAGCTGATTGATTAGTACAATGATACATTTTTCCTGATGTTTTTTCAAAATTTTTAGAATCAGAGATCAAGAGATTTACGGAGGCTTTACGTCCTCATCAGCTAAGAGAAATAAAAAACGTTTTTCTACAAAAGTTGAATAATGTTATAAAATTACTCCACAAAAATCAGTGGCTAAATTTCTACTTTCTCTCACTAGTGAGTTACACACTACTTTCTCCCACTAGTTTGTGAAAGTAATATTATTCAGCTTTAATTAGTCTGACATTTAGCGACAATGCGCGAAAATAAGATCAAAACAAATCCCAGATCCA